>WEKY01052732.1:283826-361758 GCA_013390045.1 Picathartes gymnocephalus | reverse complement strand
GAGGGGGCTGCGCCGGCCCCGGGGCGCCGCCCTCGCCCCGCAGCGTTCACCCGCTCCCGCCCGAACTCTGGCAGGTGGTGGCGGGGATGATGACGACTACGATGACGACGAGGAGGATGAAGGCGAAGACGAAAACAACGTGGACGCGGCTGCGAGCGGGGATGACCCTCCCCTGAAGCGGACGAAGGTGCAGCAGCCGTGAGGGCGGCGCTGAAGGCCGGGTCTGCGCCTGGACAGTCCCGTTCGCCTGTACCTACTGTAAGTGTCCCGGGCCCGCTGCACGGGCCGGCTCCTGCGGCGCTGCTGCTCTTGTTTAAATCCGAAGCGTCTCTCCCGACACTGTTTTAATACGGAAGCCTTTCCGAAAGGATGCGCCTGGGTGTGAGCAGCTTGTTTCTTACAGGGTGCCAGTGCTACGCTGACACAAGTTTTTTGGTAAACTAGTTGACAAGTATAGAACTTTTCTCACAAATGTTCTGATTGGTATATTTTTTAATAACTTATTCCGAGTCACAGTATTTTTTCATGTGACACCACTTTTAAAATAAAGCAATAAAGCCTGAAAAGAGTTATTTTGTCAAATATGATCTTTAAAAGACAACTTGTGTTTGTATGGAGAAAAAGCAGTATAATACCACTATAAGTATCGAAATGAACAAGCATGTCTAGGACTGTCCATTCCTGTACCATCCTACAGTGGAAGATTATTTTTGCCTATCATCTACAAGGTTTAGTCACCTATCAGTCAAGAATGCCTCTGTGAACAGGTATAAACACTCCTGATAGTCAGTCCCTAGAGCCTAAGAGTCTTCTTGAGCAGAATTTACCTTCCTGAATGGTGTGAAAAGCATTTTGGGGGGGTTATTTTCATTTTCTTGTGTTCTGCTGGCACAGTTTGTTTATGTATTATAGAAACTGAGCAAATCTTGAGACTTATATATGAAGGACAAAGTGTGGAAATAAGTGAACTTCTATGAGGACAAAATTGTCTGCATTCTTTTGAAATGCAGGGAGGAGTCAGAAGTGAGGTCCAGTAAATGTATCCTTGACATTTATGGACTCAGATACTCTTGAGATATTCTGCTGGCAGAGGGGATAGAGGCATAACTGAAAAGACCAACTCAGAAGACTAAGGAGGTTTAGTTGCTGAGGGCGAGAGAAAATTACACTTACTCTGATCTCTTGTCAGGCTGCAACATCTTAAAGTGATAAAATGCTTTAAGTGTTGTAGGGCAGATGATTTATTGCAGGAAGCATCTTATCAAAATGACAAAGGCAACACAAATAGTCTGATAAACGTATCAGAACTCTTTCACATGATCTGTGTTAAAGCGATGACATCTTCTATAAGCTTTGTTCTGCACCTTTGGAAGCTTGTTGCACACTGACATCTGAGAGCAGTGTTTTCCCTTTTCCTCCACACAAACCCTCCAGAAATAGCATGAATGGGGTGATGGCTGAAAAGCAACATTTAACATTAGGCAAGGATTTGTGGCCTTTACCTATAAACTGTGTAAACAGTCCACTGGTATGTCATGGGCTGAAAACCTTTGGTCTAAAGCAACAGACCCTAACTTAGCACAGGAGTAAGTGTAGGTAACATTCCTGTAATGGGATATTTCTTTTTTTCTGTCAGCCTGGACACAGGAATATGCTGCACCTGAGCTCCAGAAAATACCAGTGAGCATTGAGTCAAAAACAACCTCTCTAATCTGTGCCTTTAAAGAATCTTTGCTAGTCCTTATTGTAGCTACAAAAACTTTCAAATGACAAAAACTGCTCTGGAGCTTCAGGGGACCTTATGCAATTCTAAGTTGTAGGTTTGCTTGTGACAAAAGTGCCCTAACTCAACATGACTTCATTTTTCGAGGTTGCTGCGAGGTTACCAGGCACAGGAAGAATTAGTGTGGTGTGGTTCCCTCCCAGTCCCCTACAGCTGTGTTCTGAACCCCATCTGCAGAGCCCTTAAATCAGCTGTGGCCCTCAATTTCAGGCAGAGGAGGTAAGCCTCGATGGGAAAAAAAGATGCTGTATTCTTCAGCTCAGAGAGATGTAGTGCTTTTGTACTTTAACAACCTGCAAGTGGGCAGAGAACAAGCTCAGTTCATCACATCTGCACTGTTCAGTGCAGTTTGTTATGTCTTACTAGTAGAACTTGGGTTTACTGGCCCAAGGGGGCTCTATGGATTTCCTCACTAAAATAAAGGGGAGAATGCTGGTATATTTGTATGGCATTAAAAGAGCTGATGTGATACTAAATTCTTGGT
The DNA here is from genome assembly GCA_013390045.1 of Picathartes gymnocephalus. Lineage (NCBI taxonomy): Eukaryota > Metazoa > Chordata > Aves > Passeriformes > Picathartidae > Picathartes > Picathartes gymnocephalus. The sequence continues at coordinate 359,491 of WEKY01052732.1, read as the reverse complement.
AGTATTTAGATGAGAACCAACTACTTTTACTAGTTACAAAACAGAACAAAATGTCAAAGCATGTCTCCTTCACAAAGGCTAGGATTATATGACATACTCTCGTTACTGTTTTGCTGGTTCAAACAACTTTGAGGCTAAATTCATAAAGGAGCTTAACAGGTTGCAGTGTTCTGTGTAAAAAAAAAAATCTTAAAGGTCTCAAGTATGTGAGGCACTCAGTTCTGTGAGGGAGAGGAGGCAATCCCATTATTAACTAGCCTAATAACTGGGGCATCGTCTAAAAGTGCAATACCTTTCCTAGCTCCCAGGAGAGATCCACAGTCATAATTTTCATTAAAGGTTTTGAATGCCATTCACCCATTGCAGCCCATTTAATTCCCACTCACTCCATCTTTAAAGGTAATTTATACACAAGCTATTATGAATATCAGATTCTCTGTAAAATACCCAGTAGCCTGGCAGTTGGGCCATCATGGGGCATGGCGACCAGGCTTAGCACTCAGCAGTGTGAACACCTGAGCAGTGGTTCTGGGCACATGCACCAGCCAAACGGACTGGACATGGGCCCTGAGGACCGACGTGAGCAGAAGTACCTTCTTAAGGCTGCAGCATGTTCTTTCTTCCCAGAAGAAACCTGCACCATAGGGGTACCTTTAAGGAGAGCTAAGAGGAGTCAGTTCTTGAAATTTAATTACATGATAAAATTATTAAACTGCTTTTGTGCATTAGGGCATTTGTAGAAAAGTGGTTCTCTTCAAAGACTGTGACATAAAAAGCAGGATTTTTTAAGAACTAGTAAGAGAAACTAGAGAACATCCTTTTAATAAAACAATGGACCAGGCAAGAGAAAATAAGGAGAGTTAATACATATTCTGCATTAACTGGAACGTTTCGTTCCAAGGGTAAGTCAATCCCCATGTGTTTAATTTAAAAAAGGAATCAAAGTTGCAGTCCTACTTTGCTGCTGGAAGAAATGTGTCATAAGGAACACATTTTATTATAACTTACTTCTGTCCAAGTTTGAAGGGCTGCAGCCTCATGTTACACTCTTCATTGGACCTGCTCCCCCATGGCAGGAGGCGAAGAACAGACTCAGTAGCACTTACAAATATGTGGCAGAGACATTCCTGAGATGGGAAGGGACTGAGGTGAAGAAGGTCAAACAGGTAAAGAAACTAACACTGAGACTGCTCAAGTGATGTTCAAGCAGTCTGACAATGCTTTATCTTGTGACACAAATGAATAAAAAGAAATCCAGGGTAGGTGGCATGCAGATGATCGTTAATCACCATTGTATTACAGCTACTCACTTTGTTAGCATAAAATTAAAGCTCAGAACGTTGCAAAACTTCAAGATTGATTATCCCAAAAGTTTGTAGATTATGTCATTTTCTGATACAGGCAGGTCTTTGGTGACTCAGATAATCAGCCTTGACAATAGCTGTAAATCTTCAGAATAATCAAGCTGAAAGTTATTTTACTACTACTTTATTTTTTTAAATACTACAGTAAAAACCAATTTGTCATTACTTTTTATAGTTTTTTCTTTATTTACCCTGTGGGTAAGATTTCACCTGTTGATGTTCCCCTGCTGCCACAAATGCTGGAAGCACCAGCAGAGTTAACTTGGCTCTTCTCCTACTCGTATTGTCTAGTATTTGTATACACTATGTTAATAGTTCTCCACTGCTGCTTTCCACTTCAAGCTCAAATCCTTACACACATAGCATTTGCTTGATAAGACTATGTGTTTTTCTGTAGTTAGTTGCAAAGCACATGCCCGTCAGCAGCTGTAATCCAAAACTAGGCTTCTCATGGAAAATCTACGAACACAAGCCTCCATTTTGCAAGTCCCTGCCATGCCCAGCACATTCTCCACATTCAGACAGCTTGGATCATCCCACCAGGCCTGCTAGTGAATTTGCTAAGGGTCACATGCTTGCATGACAGAAAATTAGGCAGCTCTTCCTATCATTTTCTATTTTTGATGCTTCCTCTTATGCTTTTGGCTCTTTAAATAATTCCATCTGCACACAACATAACTGCTCAGTTTAAAACTACAGCATCATGTTAAAAACAGTTCAGCCAGAGGTATCTCTCTTACACAAAAGTAAAGAAACAACAAAGGGATTCAGTTTCATCCAGCAAGCCCCAAAATTTCAGGCTACAAACAAGTAATTAGGGCACAGAGCATAAGAGGACAACAAAAGATGAACTGAACACACACACTGAGGGAAGGACATGAGTGCAGGCTGCAGCAACTGACAGCCAGCACTGCTATCTGGCACCAAGCACACAAAAAAAACCGACTAAGCCAAACAACAAAAATGAAAAGCTGCTGATAAGCATCTGCATTAATAGACTTCTGTTTATAAACACTGAAAAGTTTTTATTTTATAGATAAATAGCACGGTGATTTTAAAAGTTGAGAAACAACACAACTTAAAAGCTCTGACTCCCCAAGATACTAACTACTCGTCAGAGTTTATAGTTTACTCTTACTCCAGCACACTAAGATGGCAGCTTCCTCCTTTTCATATTGCACTTAGAACGCAAAACCTTCTTGCAAAGGCTGCATTGTTTTCAGGTCCTAGCACCAAGGCTGACAATTGAAACCAGTGTCTCAAAGTATCTCCAAGTGCAAACAGAAAGTTTAAGGTGTTGGAACTGCCATGCTTAAACACAGCAACACTGAAAATAGTGTTCTCTTTCCAAAACAAGAGAAAGATGACACTCTCTAGGATTCCCTTAAAGCAGTCAGAAACAGATTAGCATTTGTGATGATTAGGTATGGACAATCACATACAGTTGAAGTTACAGTCAAGGAATTTAGCTCATAATTCTTTCGAGCCTACTGCTTCTGAGAAGTGTATTTTGCACTGTTTTCATATTTGTTACTTCCATCATGGTTGGGACAAAAATTTAGTTATTCTCAGAAGAAACAAAAACAGACAGAAAGAAAGAACAGATTCAGTCTTATTCAAAATACACAATACAGCAGTTAGACTTAAATGCTATTCCAAAATAGCACTGAAAAATAGAGCCTTAAACTATGGCAAAGAAATCTCAGTGGAATTTCAGTATGACTGAAGAAATTTGCATTCATTACAAGAATGAGAAGAAGGTATCTCACTTCTTTGAATTTCTGGAAGAAACATAATTATCTGTCTTACAACCTGTTTGTTGCATCCCCCAACCAAAATAACTTTTGCAAATTCAAAATTTTTCCTAATATAATCACTTCTCCTGGAATATGGTTTTGCATGATATCTGGAGTCAAATTAGAATGGTCATAAATTTCAGTAACTTGTAATTTTATCAAGCAAGATGATAGGAGAAGGAAACACAAAAGGATTTTTGTGCAGCCTACATACAGGCCAATGCCAGCATAGGCTGCTTTTGATGTCGTAGGATTAGTTTAAAGCACCAAGCCCCAGGCCTACATCACTCCTCACTCACTGCCTACCTACTACAGTGTGGGACTGTTGTGGTGGCTGAAAACAAGTAGGCTACCACAGGAAAAAAAATGTACTTTTTCCCTTTAAAGGTTTGCACAAACTTTATTCTTTGCTTCCTGTTTTTATATCTAAATTTATTTAAAAAAAAAAAATTAAAAACAGCACTGATGTAGATAATAAAAAAAAGAAAAAGCAAAGAATTGTGTTAAGTGCAACTTTTATAATCATGTTCTTAATTTCTTTTTTCCTTTTACATTTACCACAAAAGAAGTATCTTTTCATTGATTTCACTCCAAGGGAAAGCACAGGAAATCACTTTTTTGCACAGAGGAGTAAAGTTGTGGACCAGAAACTTGTTTCTGCACAGGACATTTCAGATGGAGAGTTGCAATTTTGCATCATTAAGGCAAAATGAGGATTACTTCCATCATGTGTCACACAGGGCTCTCCCACTCTGGCAACTTCATAGATCCATAATTAAAAACTTTTGTAGTTACTTGTTTTAAATAGAAAACAGTCACTCTCTTCATTGCTTATCAGTTTGAAAGAAAAGGCTCTTTCCAGCCTTCACTCAGAACTTCAGTCTCGTGATTAGATCAAGCATATACAATTGCTTCAAATCAGCAACAGAAACTAGAACTTGAGCTAAGTGTCAATCAGTTGTAATCTACTGATCTGATTAGAGGCCTTCACAAATGTTTGGTGACGATTGCAAATAACAGCCAAGCAGATAGGAATGATGCAATACCCAACGGTTTTGGGGTCAGCTCTTGTACAGGAATAGAGGAACAAGAACATCTGTAAATACGGTATTAAAAATATTATAGTCCACAGCCAAAACGGCAAGGATAGCAGTCGTACTTTTAAGGAGTGTGTCCATGTGGTTCCTTCCTGTGGTTCCTTGGGGTGTTGCTGAATGTGCTCCAGTGCCAGTTTGTTGTAAGTCTCATTGATTTCAAAGACGTAATAAAAAGCCGCAGCACTTGCTAACAAGTACAGCCCCACACCAATCCAGCCCATCCTCTGGCGGAAGTTCATCATTCTCCATGCTCTGAAACAAAAGGTGACATAAACATTCAGGACAGCTTGGAAAAAGAGGGGACATAGATGGACCTTGGTTTTCCTAAGTTAACTTTCTATAACTTTTCACTACACGTTAGTTAAAACAGCACATACATCATGTGAAGACCTGAGTTTTCTCTACATCATAGAAAACCATTACTCTGCCAGCAACTGGTTAATGGCAGCAACATAAGAAGCTCCATCGATGGCTCTGGTTAGTTTAGGGCCTGCTGGCTATCAGGATATACCTGGCTAAAGTCAGGTACTCAGGGAACAAAACAAAAGCCATCAATTGGGTCAGTTACTTACCCCATCCACCCTCAATGTCTCTAGACATAGAGTGGGGATAAGATAAGACTTTCTATAAATATGTGAAGTTTGGAAAGTTCTTTGATGCCTGCAAGACAACCATGTGCCAGGCACCCAGTAACAGCACCGTCACAGCTCGTCTGTGGTGCAGCAACATCCAGCTGTATTAAGCTCTAGCTGAGTGCCCATCTATGAACCACAGAAAGGGATATTTTCAATTTGAACATGAGGTTTAAGAGTTAGGTTGTACTAGAGGTATGTACTTGCACATACAAAGGTGCTATAGCCATGTTACTTGCTCCTAACCATATTCCCACTGTCCCTGTGTGGACATTTGCCACAGGCCTTCCAGAGGAACCGAGCTGCACACCTGTACTGGTCAATGCCTCGGTGCAGAACAAAACAGACACTCACCATTGGGCACTTTTCAGAAAAAGCACAAGTTACTGGATCCCCACAGACACTACTGGACTCAATTTTAGATGACTCAAATCTCCAGCTGGCTGCACGGGTCTAGATGACTGGAAACACCCTTCAAACCAGTCACACTCAGCTGGAGTACCTCCACACAAATGAAATCATCACCTCTTTCCCTCCAAACAGCCCTTGTACAGGGCAGGGAGAGCCACTGCTTCTCTGTGTACCTGATTAGGGTTCTCCAAAAAAATGCTTTTTCAGACCTTTGGGCTTTTACCTTTCTTACCTTTTCCTAGAGATTGGTAAAATCCATCTATGTAGTGCTGTTTTGAGAAAATATATCAGGCCTTTAAAATACCAGAGAGAAATGCTTACTGAAAAATGAATTATGCATAAGAAACAGTAACAATTCATGGAAGCATTAGAGAATTTACCATAAATAATGCAAAATCATTACACCATTCTGAAACACCCTTTCTGAGCCAGACTAATTGACAGTTTGGTTGGCAATCCTGAAAAACTTACTTCCTGATTTTACATAACTGAGGGATATCCTCAATCCTGACATGATAGAAACTGATCAAGGCAGCCCTGGAGAAATTGTTGTGGCCCTCAGACTCCTGCATTCAAGGTGGCTAAAAGAGTCAAACATATAGGGACATTAATACCTAAGAAGGAACAGTAAATACCTCAAGAGGAACAGTAAATACTTGAGAACACTATTGCAGACTTAAGTAATGGCAGCTTCTCGTTCATCGTATCCTTCTATATAACTCAGCTACACGTTGCCCTTTATTACCCCGATACGTTTAGTAGGACAACTGAAAAATTAGTGTAAGGAGCTTTTAATCCACCGGGTGAAAACTTGAACCCCAGGTCTGCGTTTACCCGCTAAATAAGCCGCTAGCTGTTTTTTCCAGCAGTTCGGCATATCCGAGCTGGCTCACGGGTTGTCGCCTTCGAAGAACATAAACCGCCAGAAGGTATGTACATACTGAGAGCACAAACACTACCAAAACAGGAGACTTAAGAAGGTAAACACCAGCGCGTTTTGATCCTGCCCTTGAGCAGTAGCCAGAAGAGAAGCCTTAACTCCCGATTATACCGAAAGAGGCTGAGGTAACAGAGTTTTCTCATTGTTATTCTCCGCTTCCAAACCCAACTGCAACTTGCAGCTTTCAGGCACACCGGCGATGGTTCTCGGACCCCTTCATCCCACTGAAGCTCTCCTCCCGAGACCGCCCGCACACACCGCCCGCCGGACCCGCGCTTCGGGCGAGACGCGCCTCGCCACCATGGGTCCTTCCCGGCGCCGGCAGCTCCTTACCTTCCTCCGGCGGAGAAGGAGGGAGTGGGAGGGCGGTGGCGGGCGGCCCGCTCCCCTCAGCCCGCGCCGCGGCGCCGGGAGGCGGCGAGTCCCGGGGACCCGCCCCACTGCCCGCCCGCCGGCACCGCCACTTCCGGCACGCGGCAACGGCTGCCGGGGCGCGCGGCCGCATCCGGGGCGGGCACCTTGGCCGGCGGCCATCTTGGCTCGGGTGCGCGCCCCTCTGTGGCCGCGGTGGCCTCGCCCAAAATGGCGGCGTCGCCCTGAGGCGGCGCGCGGCCCCTTTGTGGGGGGCAGACCCGAAGTGTTGTGTTTTGGCACAGTAGCGGCGTGAGCCGGTCGAGGGAAGTGACAACACAGATTGGTAGGGAAGTTACAATAGAGACTGAAACGGTATCCAGCAAATGGCAAACGTGTAGTCAAAACCCAGTATATGCTTATACACAAACACGGCTTGGTGGATTATTTCTATTCAATTACATTATTAGGAGATAATATATGCTTATTATCCCATGGCAGCGGGGTTTGGGACCAGGCGATCTTTAAGGTCCATATGTTTCTATGATCTACTGAGGAAAAGCTAAAAGATTATTTAAATTGACAGCAAAATGATCCCGTCAGGTCTGTGCCGTTCAATGACGGCACAGCAATGATTTTGGGAGAGTTTGTGCGCTCAGAACGTGTTTGCCTGAATTCAGGAACTGTGTCACGTGAACTCCGTGCCAGGTAATGCCGAAACTGCATCGCGTTACATGAGAAGTGAAACCTGTGACTATATTATATCCTAAAGTAATGAGAAAACTACAGTGTCTCATAGGGAAACCAGCATTGGCCACAATTCACTCTCATGCAGCTGTCGTTAGGAAGGAGGCTAAAAGACGATTTTAAAAGAAATGCCCAATAAGAAAGCAAAGATGCTAAAGCAATTACTTTTTTTGTTTATGTGTAAATACATAGGACCTTCTGCCACTTTTCTTAGGGATGTACTAGGTGCATGTGACACAGTATATATGAGCTGCTGCAAAATCAAATCTATGATGGCTTATCCTGCTATGTTTGGTGTTTCAACGAAAAGCATTAGAAGCTGGTGTTTTGGATTATAGTCAGAATAGCTGATGAAGAAATGCACAGAGCTGCAGATACCTGTAGTGAAAAGTGACACTGTTGAGAGTCCACAAGAGTCAGAAATACAAATCCTCTGTCACAGAGCAACTTCACCTTAAGTCGTACTGTTTGGGGTGGGTTTTTTTGGTTTTTTGTTTGTTTGTTTGGGTTTGTTTTGTTTTGTTTTGTTTTATTATTATTGCTTTTATGCTCATTGAACTAAAGGCCCAAAAGTGACACGAGATGGCGCTCGGCACCACAGGCAGAGCCAACCTGAGCAACACACTGACTCCCAGGTCAGGGATTTTACACTTTACTTCAGTTGAATGAAGATTTCATTATCTTTCGTGAAATTTAAATAAACCATTAGTGTAGTTCTGATGAAAGATGTAGGTATGAATAGCTACATATAGATAATTACTCATGGGACACTTCTCTCAACTAGATGCCATTCTTTCCATTCTTACAGGTAGTGAGGTCCCAGTCGATCTAAAAGTGAATAAAACTCCTGTGTGGCTGACAGACCTTCCACTCAAGCATGGCTATATTGCATTTTCATATATTGCGGTTAGAGGTAATGATGGGCAATGAACCAGTTTATTTTAAAATACCCACCTAGATGGCAAAGAGAAGTGTTTCAGTATGAATTCATATGTGACTGTGTGAATGTATGGCTTAGCAGTGGATATATGTGCTAAGCATAAAGCCTGCATTTGCACTTAAGATTCTGAAGAAAAAGCAGTGAAATATGGAACTTATTCCTACTTAAGAAGTGTGTCTTTTCACTGAATGGTTGGAATTGGAAAAGGAGGATGGTTTAGGATTTAACCTGCTTGTAAACCAAGTAGGTTAAAAGACTCAGCTATGGGTCTTCTGTGATAACCATAAGCCTGAGATTGTGGCTATGAAGAGAAGGATCTAAAAAGCTTGAAGAGTTTTTATGACAATCACAAGCTGCCTTTGAAAGCTAAGGCATAACACCAGACAGAGTGATTTGTAATATTTTTGGGCTAGATCTCAATCTGCATAAATTCAGTGTTATGCTTAATCTCTGCCATAGTATAGGAAGGGACAGAGCAAATGGCTCAGCTGAAGGTTTTGTTGGTTGGTTAGTTTTAGCAGCAGGCCTTTGAGGAGGCAGGGAATAATACCAAAATTAGTAGAACAAGAAGAAACTGTTCTCAGCTTTAGACAAATTCCAGTCACAAGTGCAGGTAATAATAAGGGGAAAGAACTCATAACTCTGCATATCGAAATGAGAACATACACCTGGTAAGACTCAAAAGGGTAATATCCAGTTTGGGAAACCAAAGGAGAAGATAGAAGTCTGCTGAATCCAAAGGAAATAATATTTACTGAACAGAATCAGAGAATTAATCATGGGCTTTTGTAGCATTAAAAAAAAAAAGTGTTTCACTTAGTTTTGACATGCGATGTATTTTTATAGAAATATTTGGTTTATTTTGAAGGTAAAACAGAAAGGCAGTGGAGCAGCAAGAGCTGGCTGCTCCACAGAGGGCAGGAGCCAAGCATAACACAGGTGATGGGCCAGAGCCTCACTGCCCAAATCCAGTCCCACAGAGCCTGAGCAAGGCGAGCAAGGCACACCAGGTTCAGCCAGGAGTACAGAGCATCAGGCAAGCAACAACACAGGTCCAAGGTCAAGCTGTGAAGGCAGCCCACTGGCTAGAGTCAGATCCAGTGAGAACTAGGGTCAGACATAACCTGGCAATTGTCAATGAAGGTCCATACTGATAAGAAAAGACTGAAGTCAAGCTAGGAAGTGAGTCTATAACTACAGGTCCAGATAAACATGGCTTGTCACAGTCATGGCTGAGCTGGGGACATATACTGATACAGCACAGGTCAGACATGAACTGAAAGCACAGGGCTTGGCTAAACTGGGTCTCCTGAGACCATGGGAGGGGTCAGGTGAGGATTGTTTGGGCTATTAAGGCCTGTTAGGGTGCTCAGGATCCTAACAAACTACATAGGATAAATGAGAGTTGACAAGAGGAATTAAAGGGTTAGTTGTAATCTTTGAGTCAAACAAAGTTTTCGTAAGTCAGTATTAGTAGAAAGTCTTTCCTGGGCTTAGCTTTTGGGCAAAATAGAAAAGCAAAGGTAGAATACCTGAGATGATTACAAAACCAAAATTTGTTGGCCTTCCAAGTGGAAGGCAAAGCAGAAGGACAGAATGCATCTGGCATCCTTTTGGGTGGATCTTATGTTTATGTTTAGCAGAGTTGAGAGAGAGAGTTCATCTAGAACACCATGTTCCTGGATCTCTTCCATCTTACTCCTAGCTCTAAACCAAACTCTTGGCTAGAGAACTGGGATCCTTGCAGCCTCCATATATGTTGGAATTCCAAGGAGAAAACCAGCGTAAATGAGGAGAACAGGGCATGAGCACAGGTATTGGTCCTATGAAGATCATACCTAACCTTAACCAAAGAGAATTAGACTAGTTTTAGGGTAAGGCTAAGATTCTGAGGAGGGAGGCATGAAGCACAAAGCTCCTTGAAAATGCCCACTTGCCGTTTATAGAGAAGGAGGACAACTGAAAGAAAGGAAGATTTATTCAGACCTTGACAAGCTCACATCTCTTCCTTGTACTCCAAAGGTAGGGCACAGAGCAAACTGAAGAACCAGTGCTTTGACTGGAGAAAGAAAACACAATGGAAAACCAAGCCTCACGTGACATCTGCCCTCAGCTCCAGCTGGGCAAACTCTCCTTTGTGTTACAAGCAGAATTAGTTCTGTGTTTATAAAGAAACACAGAAGGGAAAGGTTTTTTAGTGGATCTGAAGAAATGTATGAAAAATCTAAGGATGTACATTGAGAAAAGGGACTGCCTTTTTTTTTTTGCTCAGAACAAGGTTTATAGTACTCATGAATTTTCATCAGTGAGTGCTTGAGTGCCCAGTGTTTTTGCAGCTTGTAGCAGTTTTATTTATTAGATGTAGTTACAGTGAGTTTCATAGTATCCTGTTGTGGTGTAATAAGTTGTTTTGATCAGTTGCTTATAATTTAGGATGAGTCAAGAGCATTAATTTGCTTCAATTAATATGTTTTATTTCATGTTTTATGAATCTTTAGTTTGTGTTTTAGAACTTTTGTTTCTTCTGAAAATAAGGCTATAATCATCTGATTCCCATTTTTCTTGGGTGGTTGTATTGTCTGTACTGCTGTCTTTCTTTGAAGTTTTTTGTTGGAAACACCCGTTTTCTTATAGAGTGTAGCACATTCATTTGAGAGCATGCAAGAAACTTTTCTATAGGATGGAATTTTTATATTTTATTTCTTCTCATTTTGAATTGAAATAGTATATTTGCTTGGTTTGGCTACATTGACCACATGAAGCAGAGCTACTCAACGAGCTGAATGGTGATATCTTCCACTTTTGACTTGCTTTGTATACTTTGAAATTTTGGGACCTTAAATTACCCTAATCTTTAATTCTCAGTTCCTGAAATTCTGCTTCTACCATTTGTTTTTTAGCAGCAGCCACATGTGAGTTAGGTTTCAGGAAATCATGTTAGCCAGGTCCTTTGAATACTATCCATACTTTGTTCTTAGTAGTAGAAATATTTCTCATCTTTCCAACAAACTTTTTGATATTTACAAATGGGATAGTTATGTAATTCTCCCAAACATCCACAGTAAATATCTGCCAAAGGAAGAATTACACACTACTACCCTTTGTCAAAGTGCCTATAAAGAACCGAGTCTTTTGTGAAGAAGGGCCTTGATATTTTAGACTGAACCCTTAGTCTTCACTACACTGATGCTCCTCGTTCATTATTTACCACTGAATGTGCGCCTTATGTCTGCACTGCCTTCGGTAAAACAATTCCGCTGGGAAAGAGATAAAATCTTTGCTTTTACCTTCTCTTTTTCAGCCATTTACAACGTGGCTTCAAAGTTGAGCAAGAACTGACAAAACATACTGAAAGGATATGGGCAGAGGTGTCTGGTAAGTGACTATTCTTCTGTGTGGCATTTATTCAAACAGAGGACAAATACAATTTATGCAGAAGCAATGCAGATATTGATCTCACAGCTTGAGTGATATGACCCAGCATTGCATTGGCCTTGAAGAAAGAGAGCTTTCCTGCAGAATTTTTGTCAAACCAGTTTACAGTTATAAATTGCATTTCAACAAAAACATTATTCATTGCAATTCATTGTTTTTAATTAAATCCCCACAAATTATATATTAAAAAAATCACCTGAAGTCCACTTCCAAAGCTGCCATTAAACTCCTGATAATTCTGCTTTTCAATATTTTCAACTGAAGTCAGCTCATACTGCCAGAAAGGAACAGTTATTGAATTTCCATGCTGAGTTTGCTGCTGTCAATATGTTTGGTCATATAAACAAGTTAACTGAATAATGACCCATATTAAAAAGAAAAACAGTCCTTCTTCTGTCCATATAGATAGTCCAAGAGAATCATCTGACCATCTCAGAGAGTGTCTGCTCCATTCTCACAAGAGGAGTGATATTTTTTTAAATTTCCACTAATTGTCTCTCCTTCAGTGGTACTTATGTGAAGCAAGTCAGTAATACCATAGAATTATTTTAAAGAGATTTAGTTATTGTCTCTTCTGAGATTCTCAGTTTCCAGGGTCTGCCTATCTTGCTCTAGACTGTAAACTCTATGCAGCAGGGAGTATCTATATTTAGATTTTCCAGAAACGTAACTTTCTTTTACTAAACAAATAGTGAAAGAACTCAGTTCAGATCAGACCTTTTCCCAAATTCAAAGGATCCCAACTTTTTTGCACAGACCAGGATGGAGGTTTGGAGGAGGTAGACAGCATATTGTTTAAGATTTGCAGAATCTAACCTTTCAAAAACAAAGACAAAATCAAACCAAAACAACAACAACAGCTAACCAAAAACAAACAAACAAACAAACAACAAAAAAAAGTCCCCAAAACCCAACCCAAATCAATCAAACAAACAAAAGCTTATGTGTGTGTCTTTTAGGAACCTCTTCCATCTGTCCTGTTAGAGCTTAGGAATTACCCATAGTTACTAACATTAAAATTTTCTGTAAGAGGCGTATGTGTGAGATATCCACCCATATAATGTGAGGGCTGATAAGTTCTTAGTCACAGAAATGTCTGCATAGATTATGAAAAACAGAACTTGTCTGAGACAATGGGAAATCACTGTCAGAGGTAGGCTGAATGGCAGAGGTACCTGATGGTTTATCCAAGCTCCAGACCTGTAGAACACCTCGCTACTCATTGAAGTGCTTGATGTCAGCTCAGCTGTCACAAGTGCACACTGTCAGCTCAACTGAGAGGCTGGCGTGAGAGGGGAGGCTTTCATACAAATGTGATCAATTGGAATCATCCTCATCTCATGGAGGGCTCCTGTTGTTGTCCTGTTGTTTGTCTTTAGTGAAAGGTAAGTCAGTTCATTGTGGTTGTGAATCTCTTAAGTACTCACCTAGCCTTGTACCTGAATTTGCCTTTCTCTGAACCCCATGCTAGAGGTCTGTACCAGAAATCAGCACAGAGACCCAGAATGACTCGAACATTTGAACCAAGGTGTTAACAGCAGTTGATGGTTACTCTCAAAGGGAAAATTTCAATAATTTATTAGTAAATAAGTATTTGCATTTCATTTAACAAAAGCACATTAAGCAGTATTTGCAAATCTTTAAAACAAAAGGCATTACATTTTTTCCTCACTGTGCAGAATTTTTAAGCTGAAATTTTAATGAAATTTCAGTAATGCCTACTGTCATACTCTGTCGTATAATTCCAAGTGAATAGTTAAATGTCTCCAGCTTAGCACATTTATTACTGCATTTGTCGGCATTCTTAAAGAGGGGAAATGTGCACTTTTCCACACAAATGTATGCTTGGTTTGCCTTTTACCAACAGAATGAAAACAAAGTCATCATAACAACATGAAGGTACTGTGAGGGTAAAGAAATATGCTGCTATGAGACTGTAATGAGTTTGGGTGCATCCAAATCAACACCTTCTCCACATGAAAAAGCAACTGGCCTAAATCAGTGTGTCACTGTAGGTGCATTTCTCCACTGTTTTGTTTAATAGGACTTAGAACACCTTCATTCTAAAATGATGCCTCTACATAGTGCAGAGCTTGTTTGCCAGGACTTTATATAGTGTTCTGGGTAACTGTTACCATTTGAAGTATTTCATCTGAATCCAGTGCATAAATGATGCTGTTGCAATGGATTGTGACACAAACTTAAACCTATCCTGGTCTGGGTGTTGAAGCAGAGGTTACAATTTCAAGGTTTTTTAATCTTCTGTTCTCTCACTCTTTTTTCACTAGCTAGAAAGTATAATTCTCAGGTTGTTGCATGTTTTTGAAGTGCTAGTTCAAAGTGCTCTGGCTAAACAGCCTCTGAAGCAGTGGAAGATCTTTAGCTTGGTAAAATTAGGTGGCCCAATACTTTTCTGGAGTGACTTCACACAGTGAAAATGCTTAGAGACTTGGTTAGCCAGCACAGGACTCGTGGGAGAGAATAGCCACCCTAACCCAGGAGGATCAGAAAGAACAGCAGAACAGGTGGTGTAGATGCCCCTTCTCTGGAAATTTGCACAAATAAGGCCCCCCCAAACCCACCAATGTTAGCCAGCAACACAAGAGTTTTGTCACTGTAGAAAAGTCTGTGACAGCTGCAAGTTCTCCTTTTCCCAGCTGTGTGGAGTCAGTCTTTCTGGGCTATTGTCATTGACAGCAAGTGGAGATGACTAGCAAAGAGTTCAGGTTTGAATTCTCTCAAAACTGAGTAGGTGAGATCCTTTGACAAGACCCACATGCCTATTACTCTCCCCCACCCCAATCCAGACTTCATCATCTTCAGAAGATGTCCTACAACTTGTGGCCAATCCCTCTGGCAGCTTCTTTTGTTATTGCAGAGTAGACAAAATCTAACCTAAAACCACTATCAACTTTACCCTCAAGACATCTGGGCTAACTTCTAATTCTCTGGCTTATAAACCCATTTTCTTGAGAGAACTCTATAGTCCAAGTAGATGAAAAATTACTTAACTGCTTGAAACACTTTTCTGACAGCTCCTTGGCATGTCCTGAGGCCTCTGCTGTCTAAATGGTGGCATGAGTGCTTTCCTCTGGTTTAGGGTGTTCCTCACCCTCTCTGATTTCTCCTGGCAGGCCTCCATATGAAAAAGAATCCCACTTCATAGGCTTGGTGCAAATGGAGCAGAAATAACCACTACACAAAGTGCTGAGAGTTCAAGAAGAACATTCTCCTAACTTGTCTTCCATCTGATTTGTTTAGCTTGTTTTCCCAATAAATAAGAGAGGGGGTGTGTATATACCTGTATTTATTGCACAATTTTAAAAAAAAGTACACAGACCTCATTTAGACATTAAGCTTCTATATGTATTGGGTCAGTTGGCACTTGGTTATATGGAAACTGGGTTCTCATGAAGGGAATAGGTAAAATGTTAGCTCACCCCTTATCAAACAATGGGAATCTTCATAGGCACAGGTAAGGACAAACTTTTCATCCATGTGAAAAGCTTTTTTCAGAGGTCACACCAGAAAACTGAGGCTCAAGGCAAGCAGTCTTCATCCATTCAGTCACTAACATTCTTTCCCCTCTCCAGAAGCTCTGAGAGAAGGGAAAATCCCAAAGGGCAGCACTGGCATTGTATGTTCAACTCTAAAGGCTGCTCTTGTACATGTGGTACATTGATATGAAGCACAGAAGTGGCCTGTTCAGAACCACTAGGAATATTTGCTGTGATCCTGTCTATGGAAATATCCCTTTTAGCTGTCAGAGAAGTGATTGGGAAGCACTACCTGTGCAGGCAGCTCCATAATGACACTATAGGATTATAACAAGTCTCGCATTCAGATGTGCTCGTTGCCTAAGCTTTATTTACAGACTGACAGGCACTGAATATATGAGATAATAAATTTAATAGCACAGTGATACAACAAGTGTTCATGGAATTTATCATCTATGCAACTACAAGTGTCGTACAGGATCTAGGCAATCTGAAATGTCTGAAAGTTTGTGATTCTAAATGAGTTATCTATTTAACTTTACAAGCCTGAGCATCTAGTAAATGCTCAGAGCTATAACCAAATAGTGGTCTCAGTTGATTTATTCCAGCTCTTTTTGTTGATGGTGGTTTGGCTTGGGTTTTTTCCCCTTTTTCCTTTTATGCTACAGATGATTAGCTCCTGTTTTCTATAACTTACTTGTCTCCTGAATTTCCAGTTCTTTTCTACATGACCTTCCTCCTTCAGAAGGGCTGCATGTGGTAGAAGGCAGAAATGGGATGTTTCCCATCTAACACAGGACAGAGTGTTGGTAACATGGAGGAGATGTACATGTATAGTTTAATCTTTGGGTATAGGATTGGTACTTGCGCAAGAAGGAAAAAAATCCTCTTTTGGTTGTCGAGCATGGGAATTAGATAATGTTTCGAAATGCACTCTGAGTGGGAAAAAGCCAAGGATGGGGATGACTGATGGAGCAAGGTAGGTTATATTCCTGCCTCTAGGAGAGTAGTAAGTAGGAGTCAAGTCAGTGCACCACTGATGGCTAAGTATGAAAGGCGTGCGAGCACAAGAGGAACAGCACCTGACACAAGGCAGGGCTTTCCCAACTGTGCCTCTAGATTATCACCCAGGAGCATCTTTAGGTAACTTCAGGATAGTTGTGGCATGTCCAAAAGAACTTTTGTCTGTCCAAGGCAAGCTCATTTTGGTTAGGATTGGGATTGTTTCCAAAAGCTTTTCTACATCTTTTTGATGAAGCTTGAGTTTCCTCTGTGTGTCACTGGCAAAAATGAGGTGTGTGCTTCTGCAACGTGCTCATATGCTGGTGATGCTATCAGATGGATTTGGTTTGTTTGTTTTTTTTTTTTTTTCTTTAATACACTACAGTTAGTTGACTTTGGAATACTGCTGGCATGGGCTTTGGAAATGCTTTTCTGCTTCTATTCTTTTTGCACTTGTAAGACTATACATTGTGGTAGCCTTTGAAAAAGATGGAAATTGCTGCCCTTCCCAGAGAGGAAAGCAAGTGTCTGCTGATGGGACTGTGGAAAATCAGCAATCACAATGGCCTGTGAACTGTTAGTGAACTCTAAGGAAGCATTTAAACAAAACAGGAAAAGGGTCCTCAATCACTGCAGCCCTGAGCATGAGAAGAAAGTGCAAGTGATGGTATGGCCCACATCGGACTTCTATCTTTCCTGTTTTCCCAGTTTTAGCAGTTTAAAAGGTTGAACTGTAGCCCCAAACAACTCATGGAAATGGAGAACTACTGGAATGAGGACATGTTCTTTAGGTCACCTTGAATGTGTTCTCAACATGAGAAGCAAAGATAGATGTAAGCCAGAAAAATATGGGACAATAGTGGTAGGATTCATATATGTCCAGGTCATTTTATATGACTTTATATGTAAGAGTTATGCATCCATGTCAGTCTGATTTACATTAATCATATTAAAAATGCAATTTTTTTTTTTTTTTTTTGGTAAGATCGCTCATTTTGCTGGAAGCGTGCTCCCAGAATTGTTATAGGTACTTAAAACTACCTGATTAAAAAATCACGAACAGCTATGAGCAGAATAACCTTCTTAGCAGGAAACTGTAGGTGGAGAAAACCTCACTGCAGTCTAATCTTTATCCGAGTCTCAATCCAAACCTTAATAAACTGTGAAGTCACCCAAATTCTTCAGAGAAAATCTTTCAGGATTTCCTTGCACATAAAGTTCGAATCATTTTAACTATGCTGAAGCAATCACCTAAGCACATATCTCCATGTGTCTGTATTGAAAGAGTTTGCATGAGCATTATTTCTGCGAAGCTGATTGCCATAGTAAAGGCAAGAGAGCTACAGTAGTGTACAGCACTGCAGTCTGTGTCCACAGTTGGGTTTTAACTAGCAGAAGTTATTCAGTTTGAAAAAATCTGATCCTACTGACAGAATTATACTGGCACCAGACTTTGTCATCTTTTGTCTCAGCCACATAGGTTTTTTGTGGCTTTAAATTCTTTGTTCATCTATGAAATTCTTTCCTTGGCTTATGAGCTTATACAGAGTCTGTCCCCAACATGCTATACATGACAAGCAAGCAAACTTGGCAGCCAGACCTTTTCTTACTTTCCTGCAGCATATATGTTCATCAGAGCTCAGGATAGAAAACCTTTTGAGCTCTATATAAAGTAAGATGTACCTTCTCAGAAAGGTGGTTTCCTTGCAGTTTCAAAAAAGCCTGTAGTTACCCTGTTTTCATGACTGGAACAGAAGAGCTTGCTGTGCTCTCAGTGTGGCAGGTAGCCATCTAAGCAGTACTCCATTGGGGCTGGTGCAAGCTCAGAATTCTTGAATGGCCCTGCATTGGCCCACACAGGGCTGGTCATCTGCCAGGTATCATTACCCTTTTTGGAAGGTTTTTCAGCCCTTCTAGCTGAATTCCTTCTTCTGATCTCTAAAAGATCAGAAACACCAATGAGCCTCAAGGAGTACTCATTAATCCTTTTCTTTTTAAAATCAGAGTACTGAAGCATAAACAGCATAGGTTGTCAGTGAGTGAGGGAGTAGAGGTGATCCATGCCTTCCCCATCCCTGCTGCTGCTGTGAAGTGGGATTGCCACCAAAAGAGGCAGTTTCATACCTTCTCTTCCTGGCTTCCTTTTTCCAACCTCTTCACTGCCTTATGCCACTATAAACAGGTAAGAAAAGGAATGATGATCCAGTCTAAGGAATTGGTTTAGGCTCAGACTTAAATATTGTTGTCAACTTTCTGGGTTTGTTTAAGCCCGTCTCAGTTCCTGGCTCTCTTATTTTGTTCTTGCGCAGCCACGTAAGCACATGGACTGTTGTGAAGGAGGGTGTGGCAGAAAGTGAGAGCAAGTGGCAGGTTTTGGAGGGACTGTGGCTCTGAACAGCAACACCTGATTTAGCTGACTGTACAATGACTGTCTGATTTCCAGCTGACAAGGCCTGTCCTGTGCCATCTCCATGGGCACCCAGTTCTTCACAGAGGAGCACTTGGGCAGCATCAGGCACTAGAGGGGCTCCCTGCTGGGAGCCGTGACTGGAACCCTGCAATGGGCAGGTGTCCTGTGACCCTTGGCAAGGGATAGCCGTGGTATGTTTAAATTCAGACATCAGAAATGAGCTTTCACCCCCAGGACTAACTTTCACTGATTTATCATTTAAAAGCTGCTGGTCAAGAGTACATTCAGAAAAGTTTCCAGACAATAGCTGCAGGTATGTGTTTTGCCAGAAATTAGGCAAAAAAACCCCTATAAATTGTAAAAGTTCAGCTTCCATTACAGACATCCTCTAGTGAATCACTGTGAAAAGAAGTCCTATCTGTCTTTTTTATGAATCTTGCAATGATGAATTGGTTGTAGATGTAGCAGAGACCTGAAGAAATGGCAGCCCACTATGCTTCTCATATATTTCTCTCTGGCTGCCTCACTGGTGATGACAAGTTCCACATGCTGTGTGGCACCTGGACTCTTTGAGTCTCTCTCTCAGGGCCCAGAAGCTGCAGTGCAGCACATGCAGAGTTTTCCTTGTGTTCCCTCCTACCTGCAGCCTTGCTCCAGCAGTGCTGTGTTAGCACATGATCTGACTTGGTGGTTTTACTGACTGGAGAAAGGGGAGATCTGTTCTGACACAGAAGGTTCAGCCTGCCCTCCTGCCCATCCACAGCAGAGTAACAATTATCCTACAATAATAAAAAATGCAAATAAAAGTAAAAATCCTAAACTGCAGGCAATGTAAATTACTTCACCACCTTCTTTCTGCTCTTTGCAGAAGATCCTATCATGACTTCTGCCAGGTGCTGAAAAAATAATTCAAAAAATACTGAGAAATATACTTCGATAACTAATTAAGTGGATATGCCTCATATTATTCTAAAATGGATTTCCATGGAATTTGACTAACCTGTACCACATTGTAAGTATCCAGCCTTGTCAAAGCCCCTGTATTTGTTGAAAGGGTTAGAAGACAGGGTGTGAGAGGTTCCAGCTAAACAAGGGAAACCTGCTTCGGCCTGTAGCTGAAGCTAAGATGAAGAGGAAGATAGTTCTGATTGCCTCAGGGCTCAAGATCCTAATCAACTCTCACCCTTTTAATTAGCATGAGCAGTTCATGAGCTGCAGCTTACAGAGTTGGGCTACAGAAAGTCACAGGAATAGTCAGCTTGCTCCTGATCAGGAATTGCATAAACATTACTCTGGGGCTTCCTGTGGTCACAGGTTTGGCATTGCCTGAACAAGCTCTATGATGTAAACAGAGGATGGTAATTTATTTAGTAACACTGTACTGAATCTTGCTGTACATGTTTCCCACATCTGCAGTTGTTCAAGGGTTAAGATTCAAAAAGTGTGGTTTAAAATCAAGGCGTTTACTAGCCTTCTCCTTCCTTAGATTGAATCTGGTCTTTGATATATGGCATTCAAGTTTGTCTATATTGGAGCAAAGCAGATTTCTCCTTTTCAGAGCATGTGCTTCATTTCCACAAGAGCTAGGAATGCTCAACACCTCTAAAAACCTGCTCTCCCGTGTCTGGAAAAACGTACCTAAATATTTCTGTCTCTGCAGGCTGTGTTTTACATTGGTCTGAAGCTGGGATATTTCTTAAAGAAAAAAGCGTTCAGAAAGAAATAATTTAGGAAGTTTGCTTCAATAATTTAATGTTTAAATACATTCATATTCCATTCTGAGACAAATATAAATTTTGAGCTTAATACACTGATGCAAATTTTAATAAAGTTCGAAGTCCAGTGAAATGATAGCTGAAATAAAGCACTGATATTGGCAAACAAGACACTTCATAACAAGAACCCCAAGTCAACTTGTTTCAGGATTCTTATATTAATTTGGGAATGTTTGATAAAGTCTTGTATTTTTGAGTTACAAATTTTTCCAAAATTACCATGCTCCCATAAAATGTTTAAATATCAGTGAAACATTCTGCAGCAGGAATCATGCTATCAAAATATATTTACTAGTTCTAATTACATTAATTAATAAATGTGAAAAAATGTGCACATATGATTAAGATAAAAAGTGTTCTGTAAAATAAAGGTTAGAACATATCAGTGGCAAATAAGATGAAGGAATAAAATAAAGATATTTATTCCTCAAAGCAACCACAGATGGGAAAAAATACTATGATATAAATTTTCAAAAACCATTGGTATGAGCTGTTTGCAGGTGTTTCCATTCCTTGCCTATTTTCCAGTGTACCATTGGGTCAAGATATGTGCACTATTTATGTGAGTAATGACAGGAATGTAAAACACTTTCTACTAACTCCCTAAATCAATTACTCCTTTCATATTTCTTAAGGCTTTCACCCTTCTTTCCTTTGCATGCATACTTCTACCACTTTTCCAATACTCTGCTGAAGTTATAAAACCGCATTTGTTGTGGCACGGTGAGTCAGCAGAACTCACTGAGCAGTTCCCACTGCACAGGGCTCCAGGGCTGGTTCATAGAAAGAGCCATCATGGAAGCATCATCTGCACCTCAGTTCAGGATTGCAGGTACTGCAATCTTGTTATTGTAAAGGCCATGCTTTCCATTCCTGGGGACATAGAGAAAAATGTTCAGGCTGAAATGGTGATCGTTTCAGATGAAGGGGAAAAACAAAAACGAGGAAATGATACTTTGCTGTGAGACAGCACAGTAATTCAGACTGAAGGATTCTTCCTCTGAAGTGAAGCACAGAACAGCTACCTCAGTATTTAGGGATGCACAACCCAAAAATTAGAATGTCATTTCATCCTCGCATTGCCTGCCTTCTGCCTCCTGCAAAAGAAAGTTATATAAGAAATAATTAGTATTGCAAACTCTGTTTAATCACTACAGATACTTGCAAATGCTGAAAGAAGGAAGATCCTTGGTTTTGCAGTGAAGATTCACATTTATTTGGAACCTTTTTTCTGTGAAAGATGTACTGACCAACGGCTTTTAGTAGCATGAACAGGAGATGTAAGTACTGAGTAAAGCTGTTCCTTCCTAGGAAACCCAAAATCCCACGGCGCATCCACGGGCCATGCTCCCGGGCCCCCCGGCAGGGCCAGGCTCAGAAAGAGGCGCTGTTTCTTTAAGGCGGCGGCGCGAGCGCCCCCTAGCGGCGGCGGCTCGGAGCCCGCGGGGCGGGCGCGGCCGCTCGGTGCTGCCGCGGGGCGGGAGTGTCCCGGTGCCCGCCCCGCGAGGTGGGTGGGAGCGGAGCGGAGGGGACGGCCCGGAGGAGGAGGAAGTGGAGGCGGCTGTGAATAGCGGNTGAGCGGGCACGGAGGCGAGCTCGGCGGCGGGGTCCGTGCGTGCAGGCGCTGCGGGCGTGCCGCAGGGCGGGCGGCGGCGTGCCTGCTTGGCTGGGCGCTCCGGGGCTGGTGTGGAGAGAGGCTTCTCTCTGCTTCGGCTAACTGCCCCCCGGTGCGGGGATGGGCCTGTCGGGGCTGCCCGCCTGCCGAGGGCTGCGCCTGGCGCGGTTCGGCGGGGCGGGCGGGGGCAGCGCCCGCCGCGGGGAACCGGCTGATCCTCCTTTCTCTGCTTCTCTTCCAGCCGTCGCTTGGCAGGCGCCGAGTGCGAGCGGCAGCNNCGGCAGCCCCGCGGCCCCGCCGCCCCGGACGGGTCCTCTGCTCGCGGGGCGGCACCATGCAGACCTTCCTGAAGGGGAAGCGGGTGGGATACTGGCTGAGCGAGAAGAAGATCAGGAAACTGAATTTCCAGGCCTTCGCTGAGCTGTGCCGGTAAGGAGGCGGCCCTCTCCGCGGGGAGCGCCGGGGCAGGCGGCGGCCCCGGGATGGGGCTGGGGCCGCTCCGTGCTCGGCCGTGGCCCGTGCCGCCCTCGGGCGTACCGCACTCGGTGCGTGGCTCCGCGGAGCCGGCTCTGCCCGCCGGGACCGGGGCCGCAGGGCTCGCAGTGCCCCGGGCACCCCGCCCCGCTGCCGCCGGGCCGGGCGAAGCGCTCCTGCCTCCCGCTCACCTGGGCGCTGCCGGTGGCTCCAGGGAAACACTATCCGGGATGGTGCAGTGTCCCCATGGGTGTGCGAGGGCCCGGCACAGCCGCACGTTACTGCCCGCCTGCGTACATATATGCCCCGCTACATTCCCGAGAGGTCTCTGGTATTCCCGTTGAAATAGGGTAGTTTGGGATCTTTGCCGACCTTCTTACGAAGCCGAATTATTATTAGAAAGAGTCAAACGTCTGGGAATAATTTTCCTTCAAGTTGTGTGAAAACACGTAAAATTAGGGTCTATAAACCCCTGAGTAAGCTTGTATTCATTTGGGATGTGAATGAGATGTCTGAAGATGGTATAACTGCGGCTATTATGTGGTCTCCCAGAGGTAAAGGTTAGTTTGATAAGCTGTAATTAGACTTTATCTGAATAGCTTAGAGGATAATTTATGCGGTATATTACACAATTTTATTATTTAATT
Organism: Picathartes gymnocephalus; assembly: GCA_013390045.1. Lineage (NCBI taxonomy): Eukaryota > Metazoa > Chordata > Aves > Passeriformes > Picathartidae > Picathartes > Picathartes gymnocephalus. Next base: position 336,358 of record WEKY01052732.1, on the reverse strand, counting down.
GGGAATTTAAACTCCTTGTGGGTCCAAGGTCTTGGGACATGCATTACAACTTCTGGTACTGAATAACAGCTTTTTCTTACTTCATTCTAATAGTAAGTTTATGATAAGGATACTAAATCAGTTTTGAAATTAAAAAATATGCTGCAAACTTTACAGAATATGTTGTGGGAGACTTGAAATACACTTTATTTAAAGCATGTCATGCTAAAAGCGCCAGTCTGTGAAATTTCTGTTGACAGCACTTGCTTCCTTCTGTAAAGATGAAGGAGGCAAAGCAGAAAATGTTTTGAGAAAGTGACAGAAACTTCTACATCAGCTTTTGTACTTGGCATTTTGTAGCCCCTCTGTCAAACTTCATCAGAATTTACTGGACTTTTTTGAAGTATAGAAAAGGCCACAAGTTCTCATTTAATATCTAATTTCATGTGGTTCTCCAAGAAAAATTCTTGTCGATGAATAATACTAAGTTTTGCTCTTGCATGAGATTTTAGGTTGGTTTTTGTGATGCTCAAAAATACACTTTTACGTCTATTAGGCATACAAAAAATGTAATTTTTAGGGCTTTGAGGTTTGGTATAGGCTGTTTTCCATGCCTGGAAACTACAATGAATCCCAGAAAATCCGTTAAAAACTTCTTAGTATTATGTACTCTACATTGTTATATTTAGCAGTCTCCAAAACTGACTTTTTCTCTTCCATTGTCCTTGTTTCTCTTTTTGACTAAGTGCTTTGCTTCCTTTCTCTCTACCTTAGAAATTCCTTACACTTGTGTTACATAACATGGATCTACAATTTCTTTGTGTACTGTACAAACTTATTAATAGTTTTGGGTCATCATGGTGCTGTGAAAATTAACCCCAAAGTGTCTCTCTCATACACTTTACTAGTTTCTTGTTGAAAATTAGGCTATCTCATCCTGAACAGGCCAAGCTCTATTTGGATAGTATTTACAGATGCTGGATAGAGATGGCTGTTCATACATGCTTTGGTACTTTTAAAAGCATAATTAGCATTTCAGTACAAGCAGAGTTGAATGTTTGGTTTAAGTATCAGTACAGTCATTGGAACACCTTCTGCTGATATTTTGGGTGCTCCGTTTTCATTCCTAGTAACTTCTATTGACACCAAAGGGAAGCTGCACTCATTTAGGTAAAGATTTCAAGTATTTTATGGATAATATCTACTTGATAACTTGTGTGTTTGTAAGCTTTTTTGCCGTAGAAGAAGTGGTGCCAAGCTTAACATACGTTTTACTAGAAATCTTGTGTATGGTCAAAAACAAGACAAGCATACTCATTCCTGTACAGTGATTCATGTGTTAGAGTGGACTATGTGTCTGTCTGTCTACTGTATATGCTTTATGGTGACTGCTACTTGGAATTTATTTGCCTGTTGCCTAGGGATATACTTTCTGGATGACTACAAAGTTCAGATTTGTTTGTACAGGTTTGTAATGAAGCAGTTATATAGTCCAGGAAAGTAAGAGGGGCCTCCTAATGAACTCCTTAGGCATGCTCGGTTTAAATCAGGGGAATTATTAGGATAAGGAGAATCTTTATTTCTTTATGTTTGTCAGGGCAGCCACATTTTGGCAAAGCACTGACATCCTAAAGAGGTCGTGGTCATTTCAAAATCTGTTCAAAGCGTTCTCTGAGAGATAGACTCTTAAGTGCTGGACAGCTTTCTAAAGCTCCAGGTTTTAGGTTAGATTTTCTGAGCTGAAATGAGACATGAATCAGTGTGAGTGGACTACCAGCTAAGGTGCAGCTTTGGGGCATAGACATAGGCATAGGAGCTACTGCCTTCAGCTTTCTGCTCCACAGACATTGGGCAGGAACCTTAAATACTTTCCTCATGTTTGTATCCATCTTGAAACGTTCTGTATGACTAACAAGGGAGCTGTTCTGCCTGAACGTAGTGTCCTGGGGCTTTTGCCTTATCTTGTGATCCACAAGGGAATCTCTCTTATCACAGGCCTTTGAGTTCACCTGCACATTTGGTCCTCACTGTGACAGACTAGATGTCCTACCTGAGCTGTTTTCTTAGTAGAGCACAACTTTGTAGAGATAAAGGTAGTGCCTATGGTTGTATCTACCTTCACATTTATAGCCCAGACCAGTGATCCCAGTGTTGAGTTGCAGCCCAGTGCAGACCTTAATGCTTCTACATCTCCTTGGGGCTTCTGAGCAAAGTGGTCAGCAAAAAGGCAATGTGTTTTCACAGGCCTGTTGCAGAGAATCAGTGATCCCTGAATAGTGCCTCAAGAGCTGTTGACGTGGAGGATAGAGTACTTGGCCTGTCACCTGGGAAGCTTGCTTTCAAGTCTGTAGCTGATGTCTCTCAAGGGAGACCAAACCTGAAGATGGGCCAAGCTCACTCTGATCCTCTAGCTGAACCTGCCATTGTGTATTAGAGAGGAATGTGACTTGGCTCCCTGGTGCCAGGTTAGTCATTCTCCCTGCTATGCCTGAAGCACCATGGCAGGGGCATTCTTTAGGGATGAGGTGTGTCCTCAGTTCTGGTCTGTTTCCTGAGGCGGTTTATGGTTTTGCCCAGCAGCTCTTTTCTGTATAAGCTGCTTCGTAAGCTGACATTGGAACAAGACTTTTATGTTCCATTCTGTGCATCGGTACAGTTTGTCTCACCCTTGCTGATACGAAGGCATTCCTGTTTGAGTTGTGATACGGGGTTGAGCTCCTTTTTGTGGAACAGGGTACTTGGTACACGTTTCTTATACTGTCAGTGAATTTATTAGTCAGGCAACTTACTACTATTGCGAAGTTGTCCTGTGCTTTCAGTAAAGCTGCAAGACCATGCTTTGTGTTGCACTTGGAATTATCTGCATTCCAGCATACATGCTGCAGCTGCAGTTCCCTGAGTGTAGGGTCCTTGTGGGACTGCAGCGTGCAAATGTCTGGTTGGTGCATCTCAAATAGACTTTCTTGTGAGCCTTTATGTTCTGCTCCTCTAAGGTGGCAGAGTCTCAGAGCTTTAGGTTGCTATCTGTTGTCAAAATATAGAGTGTCTATGCCATGCTGAAAAGTAAAGCAAGGATTCTAGGCACTCCTAAAGGAGAATTTAGGAGGCTGTGATACAACTGTGTAGCTTTGATGTTGTCATGTGTCTCTGCTGCTGGTGAAAGGAACAGTTCCTCCTTTCTCTAGCTGTTTGGTCTCATCCTCTGTCTCAAGCTGGGTTTAATGGTTATGCAGTTGGCAAAGATTCCAGATCAGTTCCATGCTCATCACATTGACCTTGGAATGGCTGTCACTGTGCAGGTACATGAGCACTAATACGAGGTTAGGGAAATGGGGATGCCACATTCCATTATAGAGGTGGGAGAGCTGTTGTGTGAATGTCAGGTGGTGGTAAGGACTCTTGGATGCCAGTGTTATTTTGTAAAGTACGTGTGCTGCTGGGTCTCTGTGGACGTTGTGAATAAAAAGGCTCCTGTTCATGCCATATGAGGAGTGGCATAGATGCATAAAAATGCATATATCTACTCAGAAAATGAGTTGTGTGTTTGGTACCAGTTAAGATTAGTGAGGTGTAGCCATATACAAATGTTTCTTTGCTCTGTAAAAGCCTCCATTTCCTTGGCAGTTGTTCTGCTTGTCAGCTGTTACAATGGTCTCTTCTGGGAGGTCTGGAGATATGAGACAGTAAGGTCACAGCAATATGAATAAGTTATAGTAATGTGAAGTGAAATACGCTTCATCCAAGAGAAGATAATTTAAAGTCACCCAGTTCTAAATGATAAGCTACTTTCATTTATTTTGGACAAAAGCATTCACATGTGCAGCTTGTAAGTTTGCATGGTAATGTGGTAGTTATATACAGAAAAAGTTAGAATTTCCTCTTAATGGCATGTAGAAAACAAATAGAAAAGGAGTTGAAGAGTTGCCTGAAGATGTAATTCATATCATAATAAATCCTACAATTTGACTGATAGAAGAACTGTGCTTGTACACCCTAATGGCCAGATTATTTATGGTAAGATTTTACTCTGCTGTGGGGTTTGTTTTTTTGTTTGTTTGGGTTTGTTTGTTTGTTTTTTAATAAAACAGGGTGAGCATCTGAGAGAAAGAAGTTCTCAGGAAACTATAGACATGCTGAGAAACTCAAATTCTGCCCACAAAAAGCAATGGAAGCAGGCTGATTGAGAGCCCAGTTGTCTTGATTTTTAGTGAACGAGCCAAATTGTCATCTTCCCCCCTTGCGAGATCATCCATGACAAACTGATAGCATCCCCTGACACGCAGAAAGCTGAATTGTCTTGGTCCAGTTTGGATTCCCAGGTGCTGCGCGCTGGTGAAGACTCCTTTGAGACTTGAGGCTGCATTCTTGAATTGCGACCTGCGTCAGTTCAGCAGGCCTGGGATTTAGCACAGAACTTTGGGTATGTAGCTCCAACAGAACATCTGTCACTTGGGCTGAAGAACATTTTGCTGTGACAGGTCACTGTGGTGTGTTGCTTTGTTGGGTTTTTTCATTGAGTTATGGTGAAGCTATTTTGAGGCTGATACCAGGTCGATCTGCTGAATACAGTGACCAATGATTTTTTTTTCCTACCAAAATATTAGTATGCCTAATTTAAATTTCCGTGTGGCTTGAACTTGTTTGGGGTCTTTTTCCTTTTCTTTAGGCTAAATTGATTCTTCAACTTCCATCCATTTAATTTTTTTATATAGTTAAGTCTTATTTTAGTACATGAGAAATCACACTATCTAGTAATCTACCATAAAATGGTAAGCACTGTTGTCAGTGCTGTAGATCTGTATGGTTCTCTTTTTCTCTTCTAAACTTTGTGGTTTCTTGTGTGCCGTGGCCTCTGCACAGGAACCTAAACATGAGTTTTAAGACAAATTTAAGAATAATGCTGGTTTGAGGGTATTAAATTAATCTGTTTCTTTATATAGCAGGCATGAATTATATTACATATTTTTTCCAGGAAGAACTCAGGGGATTTTCTTTAACCCCAATTCCCCACAAAAACCCCTAAATACTACTTTTGTTAAATATCTAGCTTGTGCCAGTTAGCTTTTACAACCTTAAAAGTCATAAAAATAAAATGTATGTGTGTTGATCAATAGCTCCCATTGTTGGTTGTGTTAGTCTGAAATACTATATCATGAGAAGTAACTGGGGGCCAGATGGGTGGGTAGGTTTCTTTGACATCAATTCTTAACAAAGACAACTGGTCTAGTGGTAGGAATTACACTAAGCCATGAAAAAGTGTTGAAGGTAGTAGCAAAGAAGGGTGTATTTCTTGGAGGAGAAGTTCACTCTATTTCTGGATTTCTGCTCCTTCTTCCTGTAATGTGTAGAGACTTTACATCCCAGAGAAGCTGGATATGTGTGCATTTTCTTAATCTCTGAGAGCACCTACTGCCAGGCATTCTTCTCATACAAAGCTCACGGTGTTATGCTTGCAGAACCATTTCATTGGAATGCAGCGCAGCTGCTGGACAACAGAAGTGACTGTGACAATCACCCTTTCATAGCAACTCAGTTTTGTGGTCTAGCAATCATTTACCTCAGGTTCAGGAAGTTTGCATCTTCCTTATGGCACATCCCTTTACCACAGCCTGTTGGAACTGATATGCAGCAAGGAACAATAATAAGCCCGGTCAGGTGGCAGCTTTTCCGAGAAAGATCTGCATTCTTTTGCAGCTCACAGGCTGGAGACAAATTGACAGTGTTTTCAAAAAAAAGCCCCAAAAAACCCCAAGCGAATGTCATTTTGGGGTGTGTAAGTTGGAACAGAGCCTGCAAGGCACATGAAGTAATGCCTCCATTCTGCACTGCACTGATAACGCTGCTGCTGCCATGGCCTCACCTACTGCCTTTGGTCTGGGCCATGGCATTTCAAGGAATAGGTGGATCAGCTGGGAAGTGCCCTAAAGAGAGCAGTGAGAAGAATCGGAGATTTTGTAAATACAGTGTATTGTACTGTGCTATTCAGCATAAAGAAGAGGCTGGAGATGGATCTTGACTGTAAAAAGCTGTTGTAGGAAAGAAAATAAACAACACATGCTCCCCCCTCTTTTGGCAAGCATATTCCCCAGTTCTGTTGTAGGTAGAAGAAAGAGTAGTGGCCTTCAACTGTGCCAAGGAGGGATGATAGGTAAGTGAAAAAGATACTGTCATCGTCTTGGTAGGCAGTGTAATTTTTTCTTGAGACCTCTACAACCACCTTGGACAAATATGCTGGGAATGATACAGACCTGTGATGCTGTTTCAGGGCAGAGATGTTGACCGCTCCTGAGGTAAGTGCTGTCCCTGGTTTGGTTCAATCTGTAATGGTGCAGAAGGTACCTGAGAAACCGTTCTTAGTGTGCATTAAGTAGCTTGAAGTCCCTTTACTAATTCAGGAGTCATGCCTTGGGAAGTCTAAGCACCCAGTCTGTGTGTGCAGATCTCTTAAATGCAGAGGCTCAGTGTGAGTGGGGTGTCAGAGGTGACAAAAAGTGTTTCCTCTGTCTTAATGTGCTGCACCTGGGAATTGATAGCATATCTCCTGATATTGGCCAGATAATGTGCTATTCATCTCAACAGTTTACACTTTTTGGTAAGATGACATTCTTGAACATATTCCAAAGAAAGAAGGAAGCAGTGCATGTGAAACACACTAAAATAAGTGTGATAATAGATAAAATAAGCACCTGGACTGCTCACATCTGTGGCACACGATTGTGGAACAAACCCTCTCTTGTCTGGTTATCTTCCGTTTTCTCATTTTTGAGTTCACCATTCAGTCCTTGAAACAATGGCTTGTTTTGTACTGATGGAATTTAACTCTGCTCAGAAGGAGTTTATGTGTTTTATATGATCAAAGAGGAAGCTACTGATACTTCCATACTGTCCAAATTCTATGGAAATGCTAGTTAGTATTCTGTCTGTCTGCAGAGAGAAATCCTGTTTGGAGGACAGTCATTGGTCTTTAGGAATGGTGTTCAAAATGACTGAGTTTCACTGAAGGAGGTGTCCTTTATTTCCAAGCAGAATGTCCTTACTTGTAGTTCTTTCCTCCCAACTGCAGTGCTTGGGCTAATTTGACTGGGGTGTGATTGCCACTCATGTAAAATAATTCCTGTGAATTTGGAACCAAAGCAGTAGTCTGCTCTTTCCCACAGCTAGGGTACTACCCATTCAGGCAGCAGGGTGTATGCATGTTGAGAGGTTGCTCTGAGGGCCCTTGAGCCTCTGATCTGTAGAGTAGAGAAAATAATGTTTCCAGATCTAATGGCACTTTTAGGAAAGTAATTGACAGAGCCAGGCACTGGACTGGGAAGCAGGTTCAATTCACATTGAGTTGTTTAATCTTCTCCCCTCTGATGCCAGTTAGTGAAGATGTGTAATGTGTCTTGTCTTGTAACATACTGCTGAGTCAATTTTGCATCCTTGGAAGAATTTGGAGTTGATCCTTGCTCCTCAGAAAGAGGCTTATTTTTGCTCTTCATCGTACTCCTCACAGACTTTTCTTCCTCCTTGTCAACAAGGCATCTTTGGTTCTTTCCCTTTGTAACAGACTGGTTCTGCACATCCAATCTAAGTCCTGAGGCCCTGCCTCATGAAACTGAATTCTCTGTGGTGCCACTGGAAAAATAAGTGAATGAGCCATGCCTCTAGCAAAATACAAAATGCTAAATCTTGAGTTGTGAAGCCATGGTGCTCCTGCCTGTTGTTTTGAAGCCCCATGGTTGTCTCATCAGACTACACCACAAACATTCATGGATATTGAGTGTCGTCCCCTCTCAGAGAGCAGTAATGAGCTATCAATCAGTGTTTCAAGAGACCTGGTTTAAGTTGAATGTTTTGGCCATAAGCAACATAGATGTCCTTTTCTGAAATCTGTGTTTTAAGATGCTGATGGTTCTTTGTACTTTAAGTTTCTCCCTGATGTTAGGTATGGATAGATACATGTAATACTGCAATGTGTTTTGTTACAGCAGGAAGAAAGTTCAGAGGATTCTCTGGAAACGAGGCCCTTGGCGCTGTGTGTTGTAGTGCTTAGTAATGGCTCTTGCTGCCTAACCTTGATAAAGTTATCTTCGTGTTGGGGTTGGGGCAGCTGGTTAATACCTGATAGAACAAGTGATGTCTGGGGTGATTAATGATGCTGGAAGGAAGTGATATCATAAAGGTTCACTTATGAAGTGCCACGCCTGACCCATTGGCAGCCACAGTGCTGCAGTCCTTTCTCCCTGCCATTCTGAAGTGACTTTTGTGTTTAGAAGAGTTGGTGGGATGACTAGGCTTATTCCTTACCTTGTCACCCTGCTATGCTTACAAGGATGAGAAGTGTCATCATTTATATCGGTGGGCTGTGAAACGCTGCCTGCCTCAGCAGTATGGTATGTTTTAGTGAGCCCAGCAGTGACCACTTAAGCCCAATTGGGTATGTGTGTTTCAAGGAGAAACTTGGTTATTTCCTTGTAGTTAAAAAACAAGCCATGGAGATGAGTGTAAATACAGAACACTGTTCTTTAGCTCTATCTGCATGTCATGCAGCTGTGTGTAGATGCCGCTTTGTTCAGGAACATGCTGTTCCTTTGATTACAAAAACTTGTCTCAGTTTTGGGGAATTTACAGGCTGAGGATCATAACCCCCTCTGCTTGCAGTTACTGGAGTCTGGTACCAGTGCAGATGGAATGGGGCTCTCCTTGCTGCCATTTGAAGGGTGGGAGGGGTAATGGCAAGGTTACTTCCGCACAAGTTCATCAGTATGTTTTGTTTTGTAGCCGAGGCCGTAATTGCTTGGAGCTGTTTGGGGTGACAGGCCAGCTGAGGAGTGTGAGGACAGCCAAACAGACCAGAACCCAGCCAGCCAGGACCTGAAGAGATAGTTACAGCAGATGCTTAGAGATATGAGGCACAGAGCAAATGTGTTCACCTTCCCTTTGCAGACCCTCTTGTGTTCTGTCAGTCACTTTTTAGAGGCTTTGGTGGCAGAAGTTGTGTCCATGGTACCGCATTTAATAGCTACACGTGGATCTTCTCCACATAAACCTTTTAATGCTTTTTTGAACTCGCTTTTATTTCTGCCATCACAGGAACATAGGGAGGCTATTGGTGTTTGTTGGCAGCTCTCTAGTTTGTCTGTGAGTAAAAACATATGCAAATACAAAGTTGCATTTGCTATGTTAGGGGTTTTTTTTGTTGTTGTTGTGTTTTTGTTTTAGTGTGTGGGGTTGGTTTTTTTTTAAGCCTCTAAAGGAATAGGTATTATTTATTTTTAAGTGTATGTATAGGTATTCATTTTACAAAAACACCCTGGCTCTCGACTAATTAAAAAAAAAAATTCAGTCAAGATGTCTTGGAAAGTTCAGAAGTCAAAAATTCTTCCCCAAAAAGAAAACACTTTCCTACTAAAAATAAAAAAGCTTCTAGAAGAGGGAGGAGGAACTAAGAGTTTGGTACAGCTTAGAAGCCATCTTCTAACTTAATCTAGTGCATGGTAGTCTGTCACTTGAAACCAACAGTGGAGGGGTTTGTGGAACCTAAAAGTCCCTTGTAACTGAAGAGAGAAGAGTGTCCAGCTCCTCATTTGCTGCCTGATGAGGTTGAGTGCTAACATAGCAGAGGGGCACTCTCAAAAACTGAAGCACTGTGTTAGTACTGCAATGGTAACAGAAGCCCTGTCTTTCCTCGTATTTATGCTAAATGTGCAGTTCATTTTTTAATAGATCTGCGCCTGACGTTTGTCTTATATTGAGAGCATTGAGTTTTTCTGGTCTTCCTATTGATTTTTTTTAGTTAACATTGTCTTTCTCTGGTCTCAAGTGTGACTTTAAGGGTTGCTTCAACTCTGCATTCTTTCACCCTGTTGTCTAAAATGGATTTTCTTTGCCAGTCAGTCTTTAAGCACAGATGTGCATGCACTCAGCCCAGCCTCACAGAGTTACTGTGCTGTCTGGAACAGGTATACATTGATAATGTGTTAAGTCATGATATTTCCAGCATGTGTGGCTTTAACATAAGTGTCCTCTGAGATAGTCTGGGTAAACTGTTATCAGAGACTCTGTACAAGGCACCCTGGCATGCTAGAGCTGTGTGTGAAGCTCAGCATTCAGATACAATTGCTACTTGGAGGGGTGGGAAGAGAAGGGTAGAGGGGGCTTGTTCTGAGGTTGCCTGTGGTGCTGCTCTTGTTTTGTCGACAAAGAGGGAGCTTAATTCACTGGAGCTGTCAATCTGGTAGTTTTCAAGCATTGAAAGAAAACTCCTGTAAAACTGTGTAAAAGGGAGGAAAGGGAAAAAGAAACTAAGCAAGACTACTATTTTGATGAAAGATGGATGATATAAAAATCCCCCCACAATTGTAGTTGCTGACCTCCGCACTGTATCTAGTAGAAAGGGGAAAGCATAAGAGTAAAAGGGAAGTATTATTGCTGGCATATTGGAATGGAGCTTGGCATGCTGGGGAAAAAGTGCATGATGATAGAATTCAACAGCACCCTTTGTCCTTCAGTAGAAGTTTTGTTTTTCAAAACTGCCACATTTTAAAGCTTGTTTAATCTGTGGAGAAAAATAGTTGGTACTACACAGTTGTTCCTGGTTGCATGAACTGCAAATGGGAGCTGGGACTATAGGAGGAAAAAAGATCTATTTGCAAGCTAACAAGCACTGGATGGGGTTATATTTTTTGACTTTATGGCTTAATGTTTTGGTGTAGCCTTTCCTTCTCCCTCAAGAAATAGATCAAAGTCCAGGGACTTTGTCCAGCTTGAAGTGAATTTTGAAAAGAGTAGGTCTTTTTCTGACATTTTTCCTGAACCAAAATTTTAACACACTTTGAATAGGAAGTACAGGCTTGCTACTAGATAGGGAGTTGAAACTCCATTTTGGTTTTTTTTCTCTTTCAAATGCTATTTTAGGCCCTCAGTTTGCACCATCTGGGAGGATGTGTGCTTCAAATTTTGGTTTCTGGTTTTTTGGTTTTTTTTTTTTCTATGATTCAATAGACTGAAAAAATCTTTGGTCATAGGCATCTACCAGTCTGAAATGCTCTTGTTTGGGACTAACTTAGTTTCAAGAACTCTCTAGCCAGTTTCCTTTCTGATTCCTTTTTTAGTGCAATGTGACTAGCTTTACTCTTTATGTGTGCTCTAGGGCATTGATCTTCATCACTTTTGTTGCTTACTAGTGATGGATTGCCCATTTTCAACTAGCATTGCACCTCAAGGTAGAGCATTCTTGTGGATCAGAATTTGCTTTTTTCAGTAAAAATAGTGGATCTTGCTGTTCTCTGGTCTAAATGTAATTTAACGGCTCTCTTGCATATCTTTAAGTATCTGACAGGTTTTCATTGCTTCTGGGTATTGTAATCAAACCACATGGATCTTTAGCATATAGCTCATGTCTCCCTGAGAAGGCTTTGTCTAATTGATGCTGGTCAGCTGCTGTGTTTTAATTGTGAATATTTCTAGGAGACTAGTGGGATGTAAGTGCTCATTTGAGTCAAATAGGAGTGGAGCCCACAATGACACTGTGAGGAGTGAGAAGTGATTGAATGAGAAAGGCATAGGGTTATTGGGGAGTTCTGTCTTTTTCTCTAAGTAAAATAAGCTCAAGTGTGTAGCAGAGAATTATGATTGCAGCAGACTGTTGCTTCCAGGTGTGCTGTGCTGACCACTAGCTCTTGTAATAAAAGTCTTTCCTCATTTTTGTGCTACTGTGTTGAGTGGTTTCCTGGTCAGTGAAGGGCTGCATCTTGGCTCACAATAGGTATTGTTTGGGTAGGGGTTGGCATAATATTTTTGTGCTGTGATTTGATCCCTAGTTTGTCTTGAATAATCTGTTAAAATGTATTTCTTAATCCCTTTCCTTTTTGACAGGTTTTCCTTTAGTATTTTTGCAGTAGTAATGAAGCAGGGCAGCTCTGCTTGAAAGAGAATCACTGAAGAAAAACAGTATTTTGAGATGTTTCTTTTGTGTCTTTGGCTATGGAACAGAAAGAACAGCCAGAGGCAGAGTAGGTTAGACCTTCAGTCTGATATGCTGTCTGTTCATATGTTAACAAATAACTTCCCCGATTTTCCCCAGTTCCTAGTTTCTCCTGTTTGTCATTTTGAAAAAGGTAGAAACAGATATTGGGAAGTTTCTTCAAACAGGGAAATGTTTCTGAAATCACAGAACATGGTTAAAACATTTACTGCAGCTAATGTGTTTTAAAGTTATTTTAGTACCAGCAGACTGTGGAAAGCATGTTTCTTCCCTACCCCAAGTTACACTTACTGCAATTAGGAGACCTTAATTAAAATGGTTGGTTCGTAGCTTGGGCAAGACTTTGGAAACAAAGTAATTTATTCTAAACCAAGTTTACCATAACCAGATTTCTTCTGGTGCAAAACTGTTTCCTGATGTGTAAGATCAAGATCTCTGAATCTTGTTCCATAGACAAATTAGATGGGGGCCAAGTTCTTTGTGCAAGTGCTTATTCCTGAAAAAGTAATCCTTGCATATGAACTAGTCTGAGATTCTGATAAGCTCCTACTTTAGCAGATCTTGGCCTAATCCAGCTCCCTCTGAAGCCATTAAGAATCTCTGTAGTTGGATTCCTTGGGAACTGGATATTCAGAACTGGTGTTCAGATTTTTTTTTAACGGAAAGCCTGAGAGACTTGGAATGGAAATTGAATTTCTTCATGTTGGCACAAGTTTGATGGCGAACCTGGATCACCACGTGGGTTTCCTTCACTGGCTTGTTCTTGCCTTGTTGTACCATAGCTACTGACAGCAGGCTCTTAAAAGATGTCATGGCTTGATACCAACAATTGATGGCCAAGAATTAAAACGTGCAACCATGTTGCCATTGAAAGTGCGCTATAAGCCTGCTTGGCCCAGGGAAGTATCCCTTAGTGTAGTTTGAAATTTGTTTTTGTAGGACCAAGTGTAGTATTTGAGTTTCCTGTTACTTGTTGCTGCTGTTGTTGCCTTTTCTTGTGTTGACTGATACGTGGGTGTGAAAGCTCTCTGGCAGAATAGACTTTTAGCACACTTGTTTCTGGTAGTGAAACCTGAAACACAAAATGCTTGTTTTTGGAAAATATGCATGGTCCATGTAAAATCTCCCAGTTCCCTCTCCCTTTAACCTGAAGTAGATTGCCAGTTATTTAGGGCTGATCCAGGCAAAATGGAGCAGCCTAGCAGTGCTGTTAATATTACAGTAAAAGGCTTGTGCTGAAGAATGTTTTTGGTTTAATATTTTTCGATCTTTGAAACAGTAATGTCTGTGCAGGGCTGTCTTCAGCAGCTGCTTTGGCTTTGGGAGGATAATTGTTGGAGCCTTCTATAAGAGCAGGGATGAAGGTTCTCTTTAAATAAAACCTGACCTCCTTTTGGTGAAATAAAAACTATTAAAAGGTTAACTTTTTCTCATCCTTTGTATGTCTTTGAAACTGAAAATTTTCCTTTGGCTTTTTTTCCTCCTCTCCAACACCTCAGGAAATTTAATTATTTAAAATGCCTGTTGTTGGTGTTGGATGCCTACAAGAACTCACAGGTATTTCTGCAAGGCCAGTCCCCAAGAAACCTGAGAGATGGATCATTCCTGCTGTAAATGTATAATTTGACTATGAAGAGTTTTTGAAGCATGCTGCCCAGACAGCTTTGAAATATGAACAGAGTCTTAGGTGTATGCTGATGAGCTGGGAAAATTGAAATGTGTTTAAATCTTGATATCTTCCATGTATTCACTAGGATGGGGGTTGTACAGGGAGTTTCCAAATCAAGGAATACTCTCCTATCCAAGAGACTGAAGACCCTTGGATCAGACATAGGCTTGGCAGCCAAAATAGGGCTGGCTTTTGGCTCAGTAGTAGGCTTCACTGTAACTTAAGTAAATTAGTGAACTTTTCTAATATACTTTTTCTGCCTGTCTGAAATAATACAAACCTCTCAGAATGCTGTTCAGTGGCTGAACGTTGCATGTGCATTGCTCATAGATCATCGGATCTCAAAGAAGAGCCAATGTGTATATTACTTCGTCTTGTTATTTGTCTGCAGCTGTTAATTCTGTAATTCCGTAGAGCAAATAGTTGCCATGTTCCAAGTGCACATGAAACCTGCACAGGGAAATGAAAACTCTGAAAGCTACAAATAAATTTGAGCTTGACTATAAACCTGCTGAAGCTAATGGGAAGGTTTACCTAAGGCAGGAAATTTGGAAAAAAAAATCCCCCAAAGTAGGAGTCTCTTATTCTTCTTGTAGCAGCTTATCTATGAGGGTGCTATATAACTTACTCATCTAGCTGTAACAAAGAAAAAAAAAAGGAGAAAAAGAGAGAAAAATAATAATTTCTCAGATGTGATTAATTTTCTTTCACATCTGTATCTTGTTTAGTGGGACCGGCTCTTCAGGAAGTCTGCACTCCTCTGTGTTTATTCTACACAGTTTAATTGTATTAAACATCTGAAAGGCTCAAATGATTGGCTGGTTGAGGGTTGTATTAGCCATGGTAACAGCTTGATTTTGTCATGCATATTTAAAAATTAAAAGATCAGGTATGGTCTGCAGCCTTTTTTTCTAAAAGAAGCTGCTGTTCACCATTGTACCAAGAAACTATTTTTTTCCCTTCTAAATGAGGCCTGCATCTCCTAGGAGATTAGAAGATGGCATAGTTATTTTCTGAAATACAGGCTCATTTGATGCATCTTCTGAAATTGTTTGAGAAATAGCACCATACCTCTTTCCAGTGACCAGCAACCAGCACACAGCAGTGTTTGTCTTCCCTTACAGGTGAGGATGTAGATGTGTGAACCTCTGGCCTCAGATCCCATCCTAACAGTGGAAGTGAAGCAGTGTAATCTAAACACTCCCAAGTGAAAAAAAGGGGGCAGTTAATTTGCTTTAGAAGACAGTTGGTATTTTAAGATGAGCTCTTGTATGTCGGTTGTCTCATTCACAGGGCTGGAAACAGTACGTCTGCAGAACACAGGGTGTTCAGTTAATCCGTAGGTATGTGAAGGTTTCAAGGAGTGCTCTCATGGGATAGAATAAGATGCCAAACCAGAATGAAACCTTTCTAGACTACAAACAAGGCCCTGTGCCTCCTCTCCTGGCTACTTTTCAAATGGACAGCTGTGAGCCATATCTAGGAAAGAAGATGGATATGGTGATCAGAGTGGGCTGCCTGCTGTGATGCTCTGAGCTGATCTGAGCACCCTTTCTGATCCAGTACAAGGGTCATGCATGTACTTAAGCTGGGATGCTGTTTCTAATTCTTCTGAAGGAGGTTTGTGTTGTTGCATTGTGCTGGTGTGAGACTATTTTCTTTTTACCATGATTTTGTGGATTATTTGTGGAGAAGTACTGGCTTCTGAAACTGCATGTTTGCATCAGGGAAAGGATATCCTTACTGCATGTGTTCTTATTTTATACTCAGACTGGCAGTGTGCCATAGATTTCCCATGCTGTTGATCTGTTGGAAAGTGCATTTCTGGTCTCTCTCCCTTGCTTCTCTAAGATAAGATTTTTTTTGTGATTTGTTTGTTGGGTTTTTGTGGGGTTTCATTTGGTTTTTTTGTTGATTTTTCAAGGAGGAGTTTTAAATGTGGTCTTTTTCCTTTTGGCTTTGTAAATCCTTTGGAAGAATTTCTGTATGGTCCCACTTGTGTAGAAGAAATTATGTTAAGCAAAGCTGACTGGGTACCAAGGGAGGTTTAAGTTAAACTTTAGGAAGAAATTCGCAACAGAAAGGGTGATTAGATACTGCAGTGGACTCCCCAGGGAGGTGGTCAAGTCACCATCCCTGGAGGTCTTTAAGGAAATACTGGATGTAGCATTTGTTGCCATGGTCTTGTTGACATGGTGGTCTTCAGTCATAGGTTGGACTTGATCTCAGAGGTCTTTTCCAACCTAATTGATGCTGTGATTCTATGTGTGATTTGTCCATTCTGCAGCTGTGTGGTAAGTGGTAAAGGCTGCTAGGGTAGTTTCCATTCTGAATGGAGTCCTTGGTGATGGTACTGGCCCACAGTCCAGCTAATCCAACTGTTGTCTTGAGCATGTGACCAGAACTGATGAAATTCAGGATCATTGTTGCTATACAGGTACCAGTTTATGGCAATGTCCAAAATGCTCACTGATGTTCAAAAACTTGCTGCTGGTTGCTTTGGGTGTGAAAGATATGATGGTCCCTAGCAGGTGCTTTTCTCTCCCCAAGACGACCATGCTGTGGAGGATGGAAAGGACAGCACCACAGTTGCCACCTTGTCTTGTATCACTGGTGAGAGCGAGCAGCAGGGGTGGTCGCAGTATTGCAGTGCCCTCCCAGGCAAGGGCTGGGAAGGCTGAGGATTCTTTAGCCAGCTGTCTCTGGGTCCCTGAATGCACAGGTGTCACATTCAGGGTTTCTAATAACAGCAGATGAAGGCAGTGGGTACTGCAGGATGAACATGGAAGGACTTGAGGAGTTCCTTCCTTTTGTGTGGAGTATAGGATAGATGGGCCTTTGGAGGGAGATGCAGACATAGCCGGGGTAACTGCTGAGGCTGTGGGATGCAGCTACTGGAAGCCTCAGTGTTCCAAGTGAGAGTAGTGAGGTGGGTGAGAGAGTAAACAGCACCATCAGTAAAAGTGAGGGACAGCATGAGAGGCAGAGGTTACAGTCCTAGCCTCCTGTTCCTGAAATGTGTTTTGATTGATGGGACTCAGTATGTCTCCCTCAGAGGCTGCAGTTTTAAAACCTATTTCGTGTAAAATCTCTCCACTGAAAAACTGAATTCTAACTTTAGCTCTTTAAAATTACTTTTTTATCTGGGTTTATAGAAGAAATACAAACTTCTGCTATGTGTGTGAAGTGTCTGTAATGGCAAGCTTCACATCCACAGCTTCCGTATTTTCCAAGCATGTTCATCCTTAGCGGAGGTGTTTGGTACTTGACAGCATAAGCATGCCCTGCCTACTTACACTACTAGAAAGGTGCAAGACCAGGGATGTTTGGCTTAGTGCCATTAAATTGCAGCCCAAGAACTGTATGGCTGTAGGTAAATAGAGACATTAGATCTTAAGCCTAGCGCCAAGGCAGTGGTAAACTTTCAGGAAGAAATTAAAAGAAATTTTCTCTTTGGTGTTATGTTCTCTCTAGCTCTCTCTTGTATATGAGCAGAGGGAGAAATTTAATGGCAAGTGTAGCACACAGGTTATCTGTGGAGTCATCTGTAAGCAGTTTACTGTAAGATAGGATGCAGGACTTTGTGGGTTAGGGCCTTAGTTATAGTGGCATATTTTACAGAGAATTACTTGAAAAAGAGATATATTCCTGCTTTTAACAATATTAAAATTCTATTTTGTTTTCACATAAGGACTTACTCATTCTTTCTCAGTTCATAGCCTTAAATGGCCAAAAATGCAGTTTTACATTTTTTTCTTTAATTTCCCAATTGTTTGTCTGTAGGCTTTTTTTCTTTTTCACTTGTGATGTGAGTAGAGAAGTTAATTTGCACCAGGGAAAGTCTTCTGTAAAAAGTCTAGGTGGGACTTTAATAGGATTTTTCTGAGGAGAACACTACAATGTAAAAAGAGTGGAATCATAATTAAATGATCTTTTACCTTTCCAGTATCACTTCTGTCTGAATATGCTGAAGACAGACAGGGACATAAATGAAGCTGTAGCGTACCTCTGCAAGCAGAGTCTGTCGTTTAAAAGTGCCCTGGAGCACTTGGCTGCTATTGTAAACTCCACTGGAAATTAGTAATTGCAACTGTAAGTATTATGTCTGACCAATATATAGGTCAGTGCTTTTGTCAGTTCAAAAAATTTGTACTTTAGTACTTTACAGTGGAACTGGTCCTCTCTTGAAGCCAGGCCTTGAGAGAGGGTCCTGCTGCAAAATCAAGGCTGGCTGTGGTGCTGTTGGACTGCCCTGGTGGGCTGTTGTCAGCTGTGCTGGCTGGTCTGCAGCCTTCCAGGTCTGAGCTGTCTGGGGGATTGGGGGATGTTTGGCCAGTGTCTGCCTTGGGGCAGTGGTGTGCAGACATTCAGGCCAGGCTGGAGGAAGATTTTTTATGCAACGTGGATGTTGATGCTAGAATTCAGATGGAGGGAAAAATGCAGGTGTTCAAATTATTCTTGCAAAAATATAAGTAACCTGGCAATTTAAAAATTTTTATCTGGAAACTAGAGAAAATAATTGAGGGTGATACAGTGTTTCACTGAGATGTAGGGGATTAGTCCAAATAATATGACAGTTTACAATCTCTTAAGTGCAACTTTTGCAAGGTTTTGATTCTCATTTTATAACCATCATGACATTATTATGGTCAACTGGGATGATTTTGGAGAGGAATGTTTTTGCTAAATTGGATTAGCTTCTGCCCTTAATTAAGGTGACGCCTCTGTATTTGGCACCTTGGGCTGTGTGCTGACCAAGTACAGAACCCTGCCAGTCCATCTAGGCAGGTAATACCCACCCAGCACAAGAGTGAAGTCAGCAAGGCTGAACAACTGTGTGCCAAGGGGGATTACATAAAGCTGGGTGTGGAGCAGCCTCCTTAGCTGTGAAGCACAGCTGACTGCAGGGATCTGCTGTGCAAAGAGCTGTCAAAACAGGCTGCCATGGAAGAAGACTTCTTGGAATAAGAAATCCTGCTCTTGCAGATAGATGTGCTAGTGGAGTGTAAAAGCAAACACTTGTTCAAGGATTTTCTTTTGCCCTCACAACCAAGAATTCATGAAAATATTCTGAGCACTTTTTTTTATTTGCTAAGAGATTGAGAGGCAAATGTGTATATTTGCAAATGTTAGTAGTATAATATAGTCCAGTCATTTTAATTAACTGTTATTTGATAACTTAAGTAACAGCAAATTGGATGAACAAAAGTCACATTACTTATAGTTTAAAGATCCAAGACATTCAGAATTTTTGACATCATTTGAAGCTGTTATTTAATGCAGATTTTTTCTTATGTGTGATGATTCTTCAAGTTCTTATATATACGTTTTGGAATTACAGCAATTTAAGTTGTAACAAGTCCTTTTCCTTTATGTTGATTGTATCTCCAATTAACCTGTGATGTAATTATGGCAGTATCTTTGAGCTGATCCTGTGTATAACACTCCGTCAAATGTGAAAGCCCCAAAGGGAGAACATGGGGTGCAGCAGTGTGCATCCAATAATGAACAATGTGGAAATTAGTCGGGAACAGCAGAGGAGTGGGCAGCTTCTCCTTGCGTTGTGTAGTGCAGTCACCTATAGGCTTGAAATCCCAGTGCACGGTACAACAGCATCTCCACAGTGCTTATCTCTTGTGTCTACAAACAAAAGAAAATGACTATGCTTGTCCAAGGGAGATCTGTTCTGTGATCATGTGTAATCAAACATGTAATCAACATTTAATAAACTACTTGTATTTTTCCTTCTAATTAGTTGCTGCCAATTATTGGGATTGAAGGGTGAATTTCAGGGTGGAGATTAACAAATACAACCCAGAGGAAAACAACTAGCTGCTACTGTGCCTTTGTGTGACTGCCTCTCCAGATCCCTCTCAAAAGCTGGATCAGCTGTTTATATGTCCACCTCCGTAGTGATAAGGACAATGGTAATTTGGTAGATTGAATAGAAATGCAGCTTTTCCTTTCCTGTAAGAGGAATTTAGGCTGTCTTTTAAAGTCATCAGCATATTGTGATCACAGCAGTCTTGTAATGGGGAGGGGCAGGTACCAGAGAATCTAGATAAGTCCATAAAGGGAAGCAAATGTAAAAGATGCAGCTGAACTGTTGGCCTAAGGCATTTTTTCTGAGAGGGAGAAGTAGGGTATGAGTAACAGAGCTCAGGTATGAGGTAGGATTTAGTTTGTTGAGGCAGCTTCTGGAAAGTCTGAGGAGGCCCAAAAAATTGTCTGGCGTTCCCAGTTATGTAGTATAGCAGCCCTCCCAGCAGATGTGAATCTGGGCTAAAGCAGAGTCTGGTTAGAAAATATAATGGCATTTTTGGGGTTGTGTATCAGCTCCGGCATGCCCTGGCCAAATTTGGGAAAGTTGTCATCTCAAAACACATGTGTTCAGTTGCTGGTGGAAACGATGGGTGTAACAGCTCCTGTCTAGGTTAAGAAAAAAAAAACAAGGTCAGGACTAATTAGAGGGCCCTCTGTGTTTGTGTGTACCCCAGCGTCAGTGTGGGAGAGAGGAGCAGCAACATGTGCCATGGAAGGTCAGGGGTGTGGGGACATCAAGGCAGGTGCTATGGGTATTGGCTCAAGGCAGAGCTCTGAAGGGACCTCTTGGGCAAAAGTCATGCCTGCAGAAGGGCTGAGGCTAATCAGAAAAACAATGTTTGCTTCACAGAGATGGGATCCTCTAAATTTCTTGCAAGCAAACGAGGTTTGTGTTGAACTTCTATCTTTGTTATTCACTTCACTTTTCAGACAGATGTATGTTTTTCTAACAGCTTGGCTAAAAACCAGGCAGTATTTGTGTTTTATGATTTATTAGAGGGTTGGGTTTTTTGCTCTTACTGCACTGTTAACAGTCCACTGAAGCAAACAAGAAAATGAGTGTTCTGGCAAACCTATACATATGCTACTGCTTAAAGCAAGAATCCTATGGACTGGAAGAAGTAGGGAGAATTTTAATCTTTCTCTAACAACAAATTTCAGTGTACTGTAGAGCAGCTAAAACGCCTGATAAAATAGATGTATTTGTAGCACATGCATAGATGTGCCTCTCTGAAGTGGTGTAATCACCATGATGGAGTTTTCACCAGGTAGGGTGGAGATTTCTTGAAGATACTGTTTTGTGCTTTTTGGTTACAGAAACTATGGTAAAGAAGGGAGACTTTTCATCTCACTGTCTAATCTCTGGTCCAACTTCAAGTTTGTCCTTTCTGACGTTGGCTGATCCTATGCATAAAAATCCTATGCCTATCCCTGCTCAAAGCTTTTGGTGTATTTCTGTGAATCTTCATGGTCTGTATTGCCTTGATAGGAAGAGGTTGGCAGCGGTACCTTGTTCTATATGTTGGATTTCCAGCTCCTCAAACTGCAGCCCTATCCAATGAGATCAGTGGAAAACTCTGTTCTCTTACCTGAACTTTTTTGCTCAGGGTGTGTGTGTTGAGTTTTTTAAAAAAATTTATTCTTTTTGATCCCCGCCCCAATTTTCACATCAACTATTAAAATTATTCTGTATGCTTTATAATAAAGAACATTTATTAACTTGCTGTCTCTCCATTTAGATACTTTTTTTATTGTAAGAACCATACTCAAATATTGCATGTTGCAGAAATTTTATTTCATTTTGAGGATCATGGGTAGTTTGTGTAGACCACCAAGAATATTCATTGCAGCACTGTCAAATGCTCTATCCTATTGGTTCTCAGGGAAGTTGGCCACATGTTAATAAATGGAATATTTTCCATCAGCATGATCATCACTTGTTGGAAGTCAAGCTTTCTCATTTTATTGTGAACCTGTCTAATGAGGCTTCCAAATAATGTAAAATCATTTTTCTTTGATCTATGTTGATGTAAAATTGAGCAGAAGAATCATTTACAGTGGAGGAAAATTCCCATTATTGGTATTGCCATCTACATCTGTTGAAATGGAGAAAAGCAATCCAAATTTCTTTAATTTGTACTATATATTTTCTGGTGAACATCTTTTTCCTCTCAAATAGAGTACCAGACTGCAGAAGTGCACTTTTCAGATTCTAAGTGCTTGTCCCTTTTCCACTTATGTGGTTCATACAGTGTTTGGGGAAGCTGCATAGTGAAAAAAAGGTGAAATCTAGTTTCAGATGACACTGAACTGCTTTTAACCAGCTTTTTATTTGGGGCTTAACCAGCCAGTCCTCTTTAAAATAACACTGTATTCGTAAGTGCCCCAAAATAAAGGCTGAAGTTTGAAATGCATCTCAAAGGAACAAATGAAACAGGAGCCGATTGAATGAGCCTGAACTGATGCAGAGTTTGAAGGGAAAAGCTTTCTAGGAATGTCTGGGAATGCTAAACCTTTGCATGGATGTCCTTTTAACCTGGTTGTTATCTGTGCCAGTGCGTTTATCTGGCCACAGTAACTTCCCTGCATAGGCTCCTGTCACTGGTTATGTGTGTGAATCTATGGCTGACTCCAGTTCCATAGAGGAAAATTTGTTCCTTGCATATGTGAACAGTGGTCACTTGGTGAGTGTAAAAGGCAAGAAATCACGAGGGTTCTCAAAGGTGATGAAACATAAGGGAGGCTTGGTGTCTGACTTTTACAGTGCCAAAACACAGTCCCTTTTGGAGAGGAAAGAAGAAGCTGCAATCAGGTTTCTTCAATGAGCAGACATGCTAACTTTCTCTTGTTTGTATAATGAAGTTTTGCACAAAGAAAAAAGCCCCAGACACCTATATATCTTTCTTGAAGCCTGGCTGGAGATGAATAAACTCATTTTTCATGGTAACTTGATGAACTTAAATATGTCTGGGCATTTTTTTGGCAGAAATTACAATCTCTTTTAGAGATCCAAGAAATGAAAAAAAAATTTGCGTATTGCACATTTCTTATGCATGGATCAGTGGGTGTCTGCCTCTGTAAAAACTCCCAAAAGGTTTATTCAAGGCTGTTTGCCAAAGTCTTGGTAAGTTGCAGAGGATATACAGCCTTTCATTTCAGAGTTAGTAGATTGAAAGCCATTTCTAGATGAAAGCTGGCTTGGCAGACTTTTGTTTTCCCTTGTGGTGTGCAGGAGATCTGCAGAACTTGCAGTACCAGCCTGGGGCCTGGCAGAGCCTTGTCTCACTGGCCATCCTGAACTGTGCAGTGAAGATGAGAGCAGCTGAAGCTGCTTCTCAGAACATAAAGGCACATCTCCAGTTTAGAGACAAAAATGTCATGTGGGACAGTGCCAAATGCTTTGCTCAAGTCCAGGTCAATGGCATCAGTTGCTCTTCCTTTACCCACCAGATCTGGCAGGCACAATTTGCTATCTGTCCCGTCACCTCTGTATTTTCTGAATGTCTTACTATAGTTTCTAGGAAGATCTGTTCCATGATCTTGCTGGGAAGTGCCCTGTGAGAATCAGGGGTTGTGAATGTGAGGCTGTTTCTGTCTGTCTACAAAGGGCCTCATGTGCTTGGTCTCCCTGGTCAGGTGGTCTGTCACCTGTCATACCCTCCCTTTAGTCCTGAGCTCTGAGTGTGCTCCTCATCCATCCCAGGCAGAGCTCCTTGCACTCCAGCTGGTCATTAACATATAGAGGGTGACTCCCTTGCCTGTCCTTCCTAAAGAGCTGGTGTCCTTCATTCCAGCTCTCCAGTCATAGGAACCATCCCACCATGTTCATATGTTTCTAGAGGCCTCTAATAGCTTCTTCAGTGAGAGTTTTTTATATACAAAGATGAATACCGTGTCTGTCCCTGGGAGGGATATTGTCTTCTGCCTCGTGATTCTGCTGCCTCTTCTCAGGTCTCTTTGAGCCATCACTAATGTCTCGTGACCTTAGAAAGACTTTTGAAAGGGATGGGTCATGTGTTTGCTTTCTGCATATTAAGAGTCATATTAACATTGGGGTGGCTGGGGTCATGGGGAGACAAAGGGAGCTGGGGGCAGAGAGGTTGTGTGTGCTCTTTGCAGTACTTAAGGAAGCAAGCAGTTTGTTGAAGCCAAAGGATGATGCTAGAGCAATTTAGCCTGCAAATTTGAAGGACTCTCACCTTCGGGAAATTAATGTCTTGTAATGGAAGATGCAGTTCCAAAACAGCTTAGTTTGAAGCTGGTTTTTAATAAGGTTATAAAGAGATCACGTGGTGTGGCTGCTTTCCATAGCTGGGAACTGGATCTGATAATGTCTGGTGGGGTAAGCCTATGGCTAAAGGCTGAACCCTGCCCAATTGCTTATAATTGTCATCAGGTACTAAATCCGTCTCTGAATGTCTGGTAGGATGAATAACTCATTGCCATTAATAATTTTTCTGTGCAGCTGTTAATCGTTCCTTCTTCCCACTGATGATTTTTCAGGGCTTTTTTTTGTCCTCTTAAAAGACTCTGGTTAAAGGTTTTCTGTCCTTGCTGGGAAAGTAGCGAGTAGAGGCTCCCAGAACCTGGGGTCATTAGTTCCAAGAAAAGAGTCTGGCAGAGCTCAGCAGCATGATCTGTCTTAAATGCCTAGTTTAAAAAGAAAACAGATTCTTTTGAGTTTATATTTACTGACTTTATGGTTTTTATAACTTGGGATACACAGATTTTATTTCCACACTAAGTGGGTTTTTAGTGCTGAAATTAGTAGCTCTGTAATGTTTCATTAAACAGACTGAAACTGTCTTAATATTTAGTGACTAAAGGCAGTTTATTTCCTTTAGTTACTGCTTGCAGTGGCTGTTTTCTTTCTTTCTACCCATTTTCTTTCTTTCATGGCTTTTTCCTCAATTCTGCTTGAATATCTGAAGCACTGATGTTGGCAGCTTCACTTTGTCATTGCTCTTTCAGGACAAGGGGTTAGTTCCAGCTGTATCTTTGCTGTGAAATGCTGGTGAATGTTTGTGTGTGTCGTAGTGGGAATTCATGGCACTGCAGGTGAATGAATACCAGAGCGGTGCTGCTGCTGCTCTACCAAGATCTCCTCTTTATTTTCTAGTCCCTTTCAGAGCACTTTGTTCTGATACAGCACTATTAAGAAGCATTTTTATGGCTGTAAATGGGATGCTATGATGCTTTGAAGATAGGGAGAACATCAGATGGTTCTACCAAATGTCACGTGTGAATGGGGTGGTGGTATGAAAATCACTTCTGGTGTTGTAGGGTCTGATGTATGAGGGCTCCTACTGCTTGAACCTTGCCCTATTTATACAAACAAGGAAGAAATGCACAAATGTGGCTGCCTTCTGTGCGGTTTTATCCTACTTGAAAGGTCTTCCATGACAGCCCAAAGTCTCGGAGTTTTCTTCCACCCACCTAAAGAGCACTTAAGAGTTTGAAGTGAGATGTTTTCTGCCCTGTACTACATTATCTGTACCTGCCAGACTGTAAAGGTGTACTCTACTTCCATTCTTCTTTGGATCTGTGATGCTTTACAGACTGAGGAAATTGAAAACTCCCTTTGCCAACTTTTGATCCGTTTCAGACATAAAACTTTCCAGAAACAGATTAGTGGGGAAAAGCTTGCTAAAAGGTAAGTGTAGTTGGATATAAATTGGTAAAAATAACTGATTAACTGCCTGCTTGATAATCTGTGTGCAAAAAAACAAACCACAAAAGATCCTCCTGCTACAGCTGAGTCTTGCCATGTTTCAGATGCCCTCAGGTAACGTCCACGTGCACTCATGGCTCTGGCTGTGAGCCGGAGCCCCAGGACAGCGAGCACCCCAATATTGGAGTTGCTGCTTGGTTGCTTCCCTGATAGACAATAAGGTGGAAGCCATCAGTGATGAAAAATAATAAAAGCAAGGATTGTCACGAATATTTAATAAAAAAAATGCAGAGTATTCTGCTGATGGAAAAGCTAAGGGAGTTGAGCTGAGCTTGTCTTTATGCCAGGAGGGGGAATGGGCCGTCCACAAGGTTGTGGCTGGCCAGTATTGGCTGTTTTTCAGTGTGGTGGAAAGTCTTAGTGGCTGCAGGTTTTACTCAGATGCATTAATATTTGTAAGCTCCCTTTGATGCCAGTGTATTGCTTTTCTGTGAAAATGCATTTTAAAAAAAATATTAAAGCAATACATTATTATTATTATTTACTACTTCTTTATATGAGAAATTTTCAAAGTGAAACATTCTCCATTCTCATATCTGAGAAAATTAACTTCACTGCATGTATGATAGAAAGATTGCCTTTTATTTTTGAAATTGTAAATTTCATTTGGCATTTTTCAATCTGTCACTCAGACCATACAGCAAAACTAATTTGCTTAATTTAACCATGACTATAATATACAACCTGATAGTCATTTTTTCTCTCTTAACTGGCATTCACTATGATTTTCAGGTCCTAGATGCTGTGGGCAGTAAGTCCAAACTGTTTACTTTGAATGTTAAAAAAAACCCCAACCCCAAAAGCTAGCTGTTCTGCATAGTTTGAGGCTGTGGTAAAACATCAATTTCAAGACACCAATTATTGTGCTTTTAGTAACTTGATACTGAATTCTTCTTTAAATCCATACATCATTCCAACTTAAACATGAAGTCAGCTAGCGTGGTAATTATTTTAATTGCTATTGTGTACAGGGAGGCTCGCATTGTCCAGTAGAGTTGTTCTCTGATTTCAGGTATAGAACTATTAAGTTGGAACAAGCTTTTGGGTTTTATTTGGTATTGGAGGCTAATGCAGCAGTTACTTAAATGTTTCTGGTTTTCCTGTAAGTGTTGCAGTGGGTAGATGATCTTTGAATGAAATGTGTTTTAAAATTAGCGACCTCTGGGAATGTAGTTTAGAACTGACCATTTTTCAAATGTCTATTCAATGAAAGCGGACAGACGCAGTCTCTCGTTGACACAGCTGAGTTGCCTCTTTGAGAAGGGAAATACAGCTAATAATGATCTTCTTTTTTTCCTCAGAAAGAGAGATTTGTCAGGAGGCAGCTAGGCCAGCTGGGAATGGGAGCCCTTCCCCTGGTAGGCAGTGGCGCACTTTCAAACTGCATTGGAAGCAAGAGGGTCATGGACAACACCATGAGGGACACAAGAGTAGTGGTCAGTACCCCAAGTGAAATAGTCATCCCTTCCTGTCCTGTCAATCATGCCCTGCCTGTCCTCCGCTAAGGAAACAACCCAAAAGAATGTACACCACTGCATTTTTAAAGTATGATAGGAAGAAGTGGTAGCTGGTTGGTTCATGGCTCTGTCAGACTCCAAGCACAGTTCATTCAGCAACTGTCTTGTCTCCATTGTGTGTCCTGCACAGGCAACTCCTTGCTGGGGAGTTGTGGCCCATAGTCTGCTTCGTTCTCTCTGTTTACTCTTTTTTTTTTTAAGTCCTAGAGTTTCTTGTGCATAGGATCAGCTTTCTTTCTGTGCCTGACCCTAAGCCATTTCCCAGGTGATGTAAGGCAGTTTGTGTGCTTAGATGGTATTGCATGCTTGGTTGCATAAGGGATGTCTTGCTGCCCTGAGCCTGCAGCTGTGACCTGCCTGGCTGAAAAGCCTGGAGTCACTGGCTTAGGAAATCTTCTGGGCAGAGAATCAGCTAATAACAAAACTGAAGTGCGTGGTTACTTGGCATCCTGGTTGTTTGGATACTTCTTGCTTTTAAAATAACTTATTTTCAAATAATGATATTTTGGTAGAGGATTTTTTTCCAAATTAACTAGTCCTCAAAATATGCGTGCTTCTATGGTTTCTTGTCCCCTGGGTTTAAGTAGAAAAAGTTCTCTTATTTCAGGTAACAATAAGGACATCCTGCTCCCCTCTGAAAAGGGGAAGACCGGCCTACAAGCCAGCCTTGGTAATTGCTTCCTTCTTTCTGTACCTTTTAAAGCATGTGTGACGTAGTAACTAAGAGCAGGCACCCCTTCTCTCACTGTCTGTGTGCTGTTCAGGCTTCTTCCCTTCTGCTGGGACAGTGCAGTTGGTTCCAGTAAGTCCCAGAAAATTTGCAAAGTTTGTTTTAGGGGGTGATTACAGAAACCATTTGGACTGACTCTTTCTCAAATGGGTTTGGCACCCAGCTCGCAAATATTTATCTTTCTCAAAGTAGAATAATGCTTATTCAATGTGTATGCACGCATGACAAGAAATGCAGCTTTTGCCATCAGCCACTGTTCTTCTAAGGACTCTGGTGCAGTTTTGTCTGAAGCCTGGTGTATTTCCATGGTAGTTCTGAGTTGTTCTGTTTACTCCAGGGCAGACACAGCAAAAATATCTGATTATTTTAAGTTTTAGCTTACAATACTTTGAATGCTTGTGAGTAGTCTGCTGCCCTAATTTATGAAACAGCATTCTCCACCTAAGTTTTCCTATTTTTCTTAGCTCTGTGAAAATCATGGTTTCAACAATTCGCCTGTTAACTCTTTCTCTACAAGATTCATATTTTCTTTTTACCACAGAGTTGGAATGCATCTGGCCAGCCTTAGGTGATGATCTACAGTAGTACTTCCCACACCATAATGGCAGTATATTAATCACCCACCACTTACAGCTACTGTTATCTGCAAGAGGGCTTTGAAATTCTTTGCAATAGGTGCTTGGTTTCATTTTCTTTTTTATTTCCTTGCTGAGCTCTCACAACAAGCTCTTTCCTGTGTTTGTGCTTTGAATGTTGCTTCTAGGTCAGAGAGGCTCCAGACTGGTAAAGTGGAAGAGGGAGCAATTTGTGTCATAGATGCTGATTGATCTCCTGTCCCTTTGGACATCTTTGTAATGGCCTCCCAAAAGAAAGACTTACTGTATTGGGTGGAAAACTGGAGGAGCCATTGTGTATTCAGCAGTGCGCAGCATTTGTGACTACGGACAACAACACAGATGCTCTTAGACAGAAAGGCATTGAGGGCAGAGTTAGGCAGTCCTCTTCTGTGACCTCCCCAAAAAAAGGGGCTTTGGTTTTCGCATATGGGGCTAGTGGGAACAAGGAAGAGAGATTCCTGTCTTGAGCTTGCTGAGGCTTTTCATTTTCAAGTTAAATTTCCTATGTCTTCAAAGTGAGGAGAAGATTCTAACTTACTTAAATAACCTGCGTATATTGGGAGGAGGGCACGGAGCAGGAATGGCTGGGCTTTGTGCCAGGAATTCAGTGCTGCTCTTAAGACTAGTGCAGAAATGGTTTGTTTTGCTTGATAACTTCTCAAAGGCAGTGACTGAGCTTTGTCTGACTGCATGTACCTGAATCTCAATTCTCATACCAGCAGAATGGACAATTGTCTCTACAGATCTGCCTCAATTGGCTCTACCAATTGCAGTTCTCAACATTTTGGTGTATAATTCGTAGGCCTCTCCAGTCTCCCATCTCTGGTGATTCAGGATTACAGGAAGGATTCTCCATATCGCCAGAGGCTTGGGCCTTTCTGATAAACCCTAAGTATTTGAACTGTGCTCTTGAAGGAGTCAGACTGACTGCAAGACTTTGAACTGAAGTCCAGGGCAGCATCCTGTGTACCAAGATGATGAGGGTAGAATAAGGCTGTAAATAAGAGGATAAATGGCTGCAAGGTGCTGTGTTCATTCTCCCTGACATTTATACATGTAACCTTGGTTCAAAATAAAAGATCTGTCAAACATGCAGAATGTGCTGTGGTGCAATTTGCACACTCTGAGGGCAGATGAGAAATGAAAAGCAAAGTAGATCTAATTAAAACTGAGATGCTCCTTCCCTAATATCAGCCACTTCCTACTTGTGCTCACCTGACAGCCCTATCAGTCCCAGCACTGCAGCTGCTTAGTATTCATCTTGGGTTACTTCTGGGGCCATGATGCACAGTCTGCCAAAGTGCTTCCTAGACAGGGAATGAAACTGAACAAGTGCTTTCCTGAATTTCAATCAGGTTATTAGTGCAGATTTTTACTGTTTGCATTCTAGTATGAAGCAGTGCTTTTCTATTAGTTTTTGTTTTTACATTTCCCCCACATTTCCAACACTAACCTTTCCTTTTTTTTTTCTTCCTTTTTTTCAGGAAAAGGGGCGTAGAAGTAGTACAGGTGAGTAAAAGCTCTATTTTCTTGTAAAGAAGGCTTACTGATTTTAAATGCTGTCATTTGGATGCCAGTATGATTTGGGCTTAATGATTTTTCTTTCCATTCAGTTCTCTATAACAGATACTACTTTTGGAAAGACAGGATTCCCCTTTTATGGAGCATGTGTTGAGCCCACATGCAGTCCAGCTTAATAGGTGCCCTAGTGAAAGTGGGAATGCGGTTAGGTTTTTCTTGTGTCTGTCAATAAGGTCTGATAGTTGATTAGGTGATGTTACTCTTTTAATTGCATTCACAGGCAGTCAAGCTTAACAGAAACAGGATCTGCCCTTTGAAAAAAAAGCTATTACAGATGGAATGTTCTTGTAACCCAGTGAGCAGTGAAATGATACTAAAATACCTTCAAGTTGTGGCCCACCTACAGATAAGTTCAGGTGTTGGCTAGATTTGTTCTTTCCTAGGTCTGGATGGTCATATTTCACACAAGATGTTACTTAAAGGATGGTGTCGGCTTGTGAAAGGAATTATGTTACATGTCAGCTGTAACAGAGAGCACTACAAGCCCTTAAAGATGAAGGGGAAGCATGCTCTTTCTTTCTGGGTTATTCTGTGTGCTTAGAAGAGGTGTATGTAATAGATTTCAGTCTTGCTGAAAGTTACCTGGTGCTCATTTTGAACTCTGAAGTGGTCAGTGAGTTCCTCACTTAGTAAAACAGAGATGAAACTGCCTTAATGGAGGCAAGAGGAAAGAGGAGGAAAATGGTGTGTCAGCCACGGGTAATTAAGGTTGTTCTTAAATCCATGTGAAAGGTGCTTCTCAACACCAGCAGGGAGCAGGAGAAAAGCACTTAACAAAAAATAAATTGAAAAATCAGGCCATGTTATTTTAAAGAATCCACTGTCAGAAAAAACTTACTAAATTCTCATTGCTAGTTAAAATGGAGAGTGTGTCTTTCAGTTATGAGTGGTTGTCTGAAAACTGCATTGTGTTAGAAGGACAAAGGGCATATACTTTACTGGCTGTATTTAACATTTCACTATTACAGCATCATCTTCCTTACCTGCACTTCCTATTGCTCAGAGCAAAGGGGCAGCTTCTTTCATCAGTTGTGATAATGGTGTTACCAGACTGATAAAAAAACAAAGCAGCACTTGCAAAGCAAGGCTTGATCAGGAGCACAGGGAGAAAGCTAGCCCATATTTGTGTCACTGTCTAGGGGACGTTATTGTTTTATTAATACCCCAGTGTATTACAGTCCAATGCCTGTATTTGTTGTAGGTGCCTTGCACCTGCCCTGTACATTTAAGCAGCAAGGGGTTCATATGAGATGAATTCAGTGATGCATCCATTAGTTGAGCAGAGGGCAGACTCCATTTTATCTCATGGATTAAAGTTGCTGTCTTTCCACAGGTTGCTTCTTTGTCTGATATTTGGATAGCTTAATGGCTAGTGATCAGATAGACACAAAATTATTGGGAAGTGTTTATTTATTGTAAGAGCATTTTGGGAAACATTTGAACAGAACTAGACAGGACTTTGTCCCCATAAAAATGCCTTATGGTCTCATAATTTACGATCTCATATTCAGCAGTGTGGTTGAGATGTCAGACTAATCTATACTGGGAATTTGTGCCCCAAAAGCATACCTCAGTCACTGGTGCCTGCTGCTCTCCTGGTACAGGATGGATGGACGGGTTGCCTGTCACTGGCGTGTTGCTTCATACATCCTGATACATGTGCTTCAGCCAGTAGGGAATGTATCAGAAACGGTTCTTTCTGGCAATAAGGGATGAAGAAACCTTTGCTTGAGGCACCTCACATGATCTGTCCCCCTAGCCCTGCTTCTAGATGCAGGATTGTCTTGGTGTCCATCTGGTGCACAAGGTTTATTTGACAGAGGGAATATTGGCTTTCTGTGTCAAGCAGCAGCATTCTTTGATTTGCTTCTCCTTCTTTAAAGAACCTGTCTGTAAGAGAGAAACCAGCTCTTAGATCTGAAAGTAAGCAAGTAAATCAAAACCTAAGATACATAGGATGTTTACCTAATTTCTTCTTTACATAAATTCAGATTTTTTCTGAATGTAGACTTGCTTTCCAGTAATAAATAGTGAGTTGGAAGGTAAGGTTTAGTTACTGGCTTCCAGAGAGCAAAGCACGAGCATCTGGTATGTGCTGACTTCTGTGAACGTACATCAGATTATTCTTTTCCAAAGATGTTTCACAGGAGCAGGAAAGGATTTTCTACTACTAAAGGGAAGTCTTGGAAGTCTTCAAATAAATACCTGTGTGACTTCTGTTTCCTTCCTGGAGGGAGGATTTAGGATAGTCCTCTCTTCTTTGACTAGACAGATTAAATTCTTTTATTTTGCTATCTTAGAGCTAATTGTGCTGTATAGATTCAGTGAGCTGCTGCTAGACAGCAATTAACATTTCATGACTTGTGTTCAGGTTTTGTGTTTTGTCTTCTCTCAGACTTCCCCTTTCAGCAGAAAGAGTGGTTCCAGCTTTCTGTTTTTATTGAGTGGGGAAATGTGCACATCCTCCAAAGAGAAAGAAAGCAAGAACAGGACTGGCAGTGGGATGCTAAGCAGGCATTCTCCTTTATCTAGCAGTAAGACCTTAATTAAAGCATCACATTGAAAACAAACAGAAAACCTCTCAACTTGTGTGATGATAAGTAATTGGGGTTTTTTAGAAATACTGATTAATTTCTAACATAAAAAGAATTCACTGTGAACTCAAGGTACAAGAGCTGAAACATGCAACATTATATAGTACAACTGAGTAACATCCATCAAGCTAGCTGACTTAGAAGATGGTAGTAGATTAATTAAATAAAAAGCTTTCAATGTTATGAACTTTCCAAAGACAGTATGAGTCTGAGCCTGCACCCAAACATTTGGGAGCCTGAATAGGATTAGCTCATTTCTGTTTTACCAGTGGGCGTGGCAGAACTCTGAGTAGCAGATCCTTAAAATCTGGCAATGTTTTGGATCTGGATTTGCTTTCTGCAACTTAAATCCAAGTCAGTGGGGCAGCTGCAAACCAGTGTTATATTACAAGGAAAAAAAACCAAGAAAGTGATTTAGTAGCTTAACAGAATACTGTGCTGCATCTCTCACCTTATTACAGGGCATTTGCTTATTTTTTTTAAGCAGGGATCACTCCAGTATCAAGGTGCTTTTTGAATTAGGGTGCTTACTTGTTTGTACCCCATAAGGTAAGGAAGCACTCTTGTTCCACTTCTGCAGGAGGAAAGGCTGAAGGATGTGTCCCATTTCCCCCAGGGAATCTGTTGCAGTGCCAGCCCAAGTGCTGTTGGGATCTGTCCTGCAAACCTGTGCTGCAGAAACTGCAGCTATCTCAGAAGGGATGTGGGGCCACTAGCTTGTGCTGTTGTGTGGGCAGGAAGGCAAGAGCAATTAAAGGTGGTCAGCAGGGCTGGGGTTGCTGGCTCTCTTCCAGTGAAAGGCAGCACCAATTCAGCTGCATTTAATCTTCAGGCTGCATTTAAAGTATTCTGAATGTAATGCTCTTGTGGTTCCTGTGGCAGTTCCATACCTTCTCCTTTCTTACTGGCTCTTCCCACCCTTCACAACTCGCTGCTCAGCTGGCGTGGCTTCAGCTGGTGGCTGGAGAAGGGTAGAGAAGCCCTGAACAGGTGACAGACATGACTGAAGCCCATCTGCCATGGCCTGCAGGCAGTTGCTAGGCAGACAGCAGCTGGCAAGGCTGAGGCAGAACAGTGCTGGCATTGGGATGACTTGCCAGAAAATGCTTAAACTGAAGCATTTCTTAATAAATTCTTTCAGTGCTGTTTCAAGGGGAAGACTGCCTACGAAGCTATACAGTGGATAGCTGATGAGGTGTTTATTATTAAAAAAAGGTATTTTCTGTAGTGGAATCTAGCAAATAAGTGTTTTATGTAGTGTCTTAAAAGTAAAGCTCTTTCTGATCTTGTTCAGTTTCCAGCCCTCCATTGCTCAAATTAGTGGAGAGCAAAATTTAGGACTGAAAATTGTCAGTTCTTCTTTAGCTAGTGAGGTAGCCAGTTTCTTATGACTGTACACTGTCAAGAGAGAGAAAGAATATCTACCTTGTTTTTCAGGAAAAATCTGTTGGCTTAGTTTGAAGAATGTAAGAGTGAAAACATGTGCACTGAAGTGAAAATCATCACAATTACCTCTGATAGAGACATGCATTTATTTTTGTTTCACAAACTATGCAAAACCAGAATAATTAACTGCAGCCCTTCGGCTTCTGACAAATTGCCAGTTCAGTTTTTGTGTGACAAAGTTTGGAGCCTTTGTATTTCTTGTGCCTTCAAAGCTGTTTCAAGCACTTCCACACCCAAACTTTCCTAGAGCTCTTGCTCGCATTTTTTAATTCTAAAATAGTGAAGATTTCCTATTTTTGGTGGGTGTTTTTGGTTCAAATGAACACTATGCTCTTTTATCTTAAAAAGATGTTCTAGTCAGTTGACTATAAAAGTGGGATTAGTCGTATTTCATGCTATTTAATAGCAGTGGGATATGAAGGAGAACATGTTTTCTGATGTGGAACAGCTGATTGTAGTAGTTACAATGGTCTCAGCTGCTGTCTTGTTTTTCCTTTTCCCTCCAACTCTCTGGGAACTGAGATATTTGAAATCTTTTACTTTGGAAAAGAAAACTGTCCTTTGAGACATGAGTTTTCTTGAAGCCTGCAAAGGAGAATTCAGGGTGCTGTCTGCACTTCTTAATTCTTCAAAGTGAAATACTAATGACAATGGTTTCTACTATTTGTTGCCAGGGAACTGTTATTTTCTGGAAATGAGGAGAGGTTTATTTTCACATGAAGTATTAATGGAATAGGCTTGAAACAGCAGTGTTCTAACCAAGAGAAAGAGCTTGTAAAATATATATTTGATAGCATATACAGAAAGTTGTGACTGGAAAGCTTCCAAAACAAGCAAGGTTGTTGAGATGTTGGAGAATTGGCTCTCCAGTACTGGGAGAAGAAAGTTTATTTTTACATGCATGCCAGGCCCTCCGTAAAGTGCGTGTTTTCCTGAGAATGGCAGCCTGCTTTGCCTTCAGTGCATTTTTGGAAATGATGCTATAGAGGTCCTCCAGTCCTTCCCAGTGTGGATTGTGTTAGACACTTTGTGTGTTTGAAAGTGGGGGGCCACTGGTTAAAATCTTGGAAAGATCCTGATACTTCTTAGTGTCAGTGCTACAAAGGGTGTGCTAGGCACACAAGGTAGGGTCTTCCAAAAAAGTGCATTAATTTCAGTTTCCAACCCAGAAATAACAGGGGTGTGGAAGAAAAAATCCCAGGCAAAATCCTCCCTCTGGCCCTTCTCAGTAGAGGACATCCTTCTATGTGAGACCCTTGTGGTAGCTGAGAAGCAGCATTGCCCAGCAGGAATGAAGCACAGGTTCCAGTGCAGAGTGAGATGACTTGGCACCAAGCTTTATATTGCATGAGCACGCTGGTCAGTTAGGTACAGCATGGGCCTTTCTGGTCCACCGGGAAAGAAGAATAAATACACATCTGTTTGGGCAGGGAAGGAAGACAAAACTATGGAACATTTTCATCGTGTGGACTAAGCAGATTAAGTAAACAACAAACCCTTATTCCTAAAAATTAGAGTAAGCCAAGCAAATCAAATTGCATTTAGATTTATTTTCACTTTTGGTGAGTGAGTGAGTGAGAGAACCATGAAGAAATTTTTGTGTCTCAGAGAGAGTCTTCGTGACTGGCTTGACTGCTGTCTTTTGATGGTGAATCCCAGTAGCCTCGGAGAGGTGTGGGTTCTGCAGTCAGTTGCAGACAGCACCTGTGTGAGTGAAAACATTACTAAGATTTAGGAATCTGTTACTAATGAATGGCTGTCAGGTTGGAGCTTGTACTGTTTTGGCCTATGGAGCCAGCTCTACCCAACCCCTTTGTCTTTTCCCCACTCCTTGGTATGTAGTGATGAGGCAGTGATTCCTAGCAGTGCTAAAGGCTGAGAGTTGGGAAGTCCTGAGTGAAAATCCAGCCCCTGTGGGATCTCTGCCAGAGATTTTGGTGGCTGTAATGGGGCTGAAATTGCAGTGGGTGATTGCCTTGCTTTGTCACTTACTGCAGGCACTTTAGGCAAGTCCCTTACAAATTCTGCCTCTGTTTCCTAATGAAGGTAATATTCCACATAGTGGAATGCCATTTAACTTACTTTCAGCTATCTAAGTGGATAGATTTAGAGACAAATGAGTGTGTGAAGGAAAATGGGGCTGTTAATTTCTGAAGATTGCTATATAATATTCTTTCTGTCATTAGCTTATGTCTTCCCAGATACTTCTGTGAACTGCAAAGCTTCCTAAATCCCTCATCAAGAAACAGTATGGATAAAAATAAGGCCCTCAAAGAAATGCTGGGTTGTAAAACTCTTTATTTGCCTCTTTTTGGAGCATACAGTTCCAGTCTTTGCACAAAATGACAATTAGACAGTGGTTTTATGAATCACGATTATTGCAGTGGTGCCTATTGGGCAACAAAGACTTGGCTTTGAGTCTGCATGAAACAATAAAGTTGTTTGTCTCACTGGATGCAGGTGTTATGATATGGTCTCAAAACAGGCACACAGAGTGTGTTCAGAGGCATGTGACTCAGGAAATACCTTATTTTAAAACCAACCTGTCTCATTTGCAATTTTGCTGAAAATGCAAAGTTGGTGTTGAAGTACAAATATGCGTGTAGCTCTTTTGACCTTTTCTGAAATTTTTTCTTGGAGAAGGAAGGATGGGGAGTTAATATGGTACCATGACAAGGGTGACTGTATCTCTGACCCTGTCCTCTCCCAGATGAATGCCCCATCCATTGTGCATTTTGGGGGTGAAGTCATGCAGTTCTCTGCTCTGTCAGAGTTGCAAGCTCATTCCTATCACAGCAGTTGTAACCTTGTCTTCAGTTGTGGGGTTTAGTTCTACAGAGATGTTTTTTAGGAGCAATGGCTCACGTATCCACTGTAGCTCAGACTTGGTTGCTTCCAACAGAAATTTTATAGAGAGAATATCATCAGAACAGTGAAGGAGGTTATTTGTATGCCTGTCTTCCTCAGTGAGGGTGCTGGTAGCTCTGAACTGCAAAAGATCAGTGGATCTTAAGGAAGTCTTTTCAGTGTATGTTGACTCTTCTTTCTCCAGCTTCTGCAAGATTAACTTAGTCCTTTGATCCGTGGCCTGAGATGATTGTATCTGGAAATATTGCATGCTTGTTTGCTCTTCTGGCACTTCACAACTAAAGGAGATAAACGTATTCATTTTGCAAGAGTGAATGGTTCCAATAAAACCTGATGCTTAAAGACGTTAAGCCCTAAAGTTTCTTAGATTTTTCTGTATTTGGTCTTTAGCCTTAAACTAGAGAAACTCCTAACACGTGTACTTAAGCTGCCTCGCTATAAAACAGAGCACAATCAAATACAGCAAAAACTGGAAATAATTTCCTGAACCTCATGGCCTTCATGGAAATATAGCAGAACAAGAAGAGAGGCTTCAACTTAATTAGAATGGCTGAACTTCTGCCCCCATCTCATCCCCTTTTTTTCTCTCTAAGGGGAACTGTGTTTTAAGGGTGATGTCTTTTGCTAGAATAGGTATTTATTTTTCACTTTAAATCTGCATTTCTGGTGAAAGCATACACTTGGTTTTTCTTTTAATTTCTTTTTGCAAAAGTGTAGACCTCTTTGCTGTATGTCTAAATGTAGACAGATCAGACAGAAAGGGTTTCTGCACATGTTGTAGGAGTTTTCTGTGCCTTTGGTTGTTATTCTGCAATATATCTAATATTGACCTTTTGATGGAAAACACTTCTGGACTTTTTGACAGTTTATTTTTAATCACTATTAATTTTTTGGTAATATTTACTGCTAATGGTAATTTTGCACTGGTACCAAAAGCAGCGCAATTAACAGTGTAGCGTGGAAATTGCTGAATCTAGGATTTCACTTTGAGGAAGACAGGAGATTACCAGGAGAAATTCAGATAATTTTAAGCATAGTTTCTCCAAAGTGAGGTAGAAGTGGTTTGGCCCAGATGTGTGTTTCTTTAGCATAAGGTCACAGAGCTGTAGTATGTTAATTTTTAAATTTATTTTTATTTTTTTCAACCCTTATATGACTTGTCACAAAGGAGACTGCTGCTGTAGCTTTCTCGATGACATTAGTGTGGTCCTCTACTGGCTATGCTAAGTGGGTACTCACACTTAATAAATGGATTGAAATAGTCATCGGATACCTAAGGGCATTGATCTGCCCTAAGCAGTCCCAAAGAAATGATGGAAGTGGACCCTCCTTTTGGAAAGCTCTTTTCAAAGAGAAGGTTGAGGGCAAGACTTAACTTTATTCCCATAGCCTGGGGGCACCTTGGGGAGAAGCTTTCTCCAGCAGGTTCCTGTGAATCTCTCTGTTGCTCAGTTTCTTCAGGGAAGAAACGTAGTTTAAAGATAGTGTGGTACTGACATAGTAATGAATCTGTATAAATCCCAAAGCCAGAGGAACCACAAAAGCCATCCAGCTTTGTGCAGTTCTGTGAGGCAGCTTTGTTCATGGAAGTCAGAGTTTGTGCTGTGCTGGTTCTCCTCCAGCTCACTTCCCCACAGAGCAGGGTGATTTTGTTCCCAGGAGGCTCCATATCCAGGTGTGCCTTCTGTGACTCAACTGTGCATTAAAAACACAGCAAACCCAAGCCTGATTTCAGTGTGCAGATTCGTCACTGAAATGGTGATGCCATAGTACATTTTACTTTAATGGTTCTTTTCTTACGTTAAAGTTGTTTTTGTCAAAATGAGTCAATAGAATTATTTGTTGCCCATATTATAGGTGAATAAAAGCCTGTCAAGAGAACTTGTCCGCTATGCTGTTGGTTAAAGTTTGCTTGTCAGCCTGTAGGATCCTAAGGCAGTGCTGTCAGCTAATCAGTCACTAAGGTATCTCTCATGTCAGTCATGATTTAAAGAAAAAAAATCAAGTTGACGGTGGTGCTGCTTCGAAAACTGCCACAACAGAGCTTACGGGTGGGAGAGCAGAAACTACACCTATGTACAAAACCATAAAATGCTTGTGTCACTGCTGAGCAATGGACTTACCTTACACTGTTTTTTGGTTGCTATTTCAGGATCTATGATAGTTCACTGTCTTACTAGAATTCACTGATCAATTTTTCAACCTGAGCTTCCTTCAGTAAATTATAGTTACCTCATTTAATTTCCCAGTTGGCATGCTTCCCTGAATAAGTTCGTGTCTAATTTGAAGTTGTTATACATGTTAACTTATACATAGTGTCTTTGTTTGAG
Organism: Picathartes gymnocephalus; assembly: GCA_013390045.1. Taxonomy (NCBI): domain Eukaryota; kingdom Metazoa; phylum Chordata; class Aves; order Passeriformes; family Picathartidae; genus Picathartes; species Picathartes gymnocephalus. Next base: position 297,502 of record WEKY01052732.1, on the reverse strand, counting down.
TGTGTGTTTTAAGGTGAGCATTCAATAGTTAGTGAGGGCCTTTTTTACAAAAAAATTATTCCTCCTCCTGGTACCTTGCCAGAGTGCAAAGAAGTTATTTACAGTGTTTTGACAGAATCATCCAAGGACGGGATGGAAAAGATGCCATTGGGACTGAGCTAATACTGTAAAAGACTGAAATGTAAGGAAAACAACTGTTGTAGAGGAATTTTTGGCTGACTTTGCAATCTGAGAAGCTTTTTAGCTTTGTTTTTGTCATAAATTGTTGATCGGAGCTAAGAGCTTCCTTTACTCAGAGGTCTAAGTGCATCTGAAATTGTTTTCTTGTACAAGAAGCATCGTTGCACAACTGCAGTGTCCTGTAACCTCAGTGGCATAGCCAGTGTTAAATTGTTCATTGCCTTACTGATGGCAAGATTAGAGAACAGGCTAACTGCTTTCTCTAGAGAATTTATGTTGATTGCAGAGAGGTCATTTGTACTTTAGGTTAGCTTGGAAAATGTTCTTTCCTGTGACCTAGATGAGCTTATTTTGTAATATCCTTTCCTTTATGATAACAGCCTTTAAGTGGCTGAAAAAAGAACAGCAGCTATAAAGAGGGAAACAGAACTTTTTCTTTTTAAGTACAAAACAGTTTGAAACTGAGTCAAAGCAGATTACATGTTCATGAGCCTGTTGTGATGACTTACATACCGTGCAAGACTCAATAGCTGGTTATCAGTGAACTAAGTGACTAAAAAGGAGGTAGAGATAGCACTTGTTCCTTTCTTGTGACAGAGCCTTCCACTGGTCCCTGCTCCTGATAGTTTTTCCACTTCTAAGCCAAAAAGGGCAGGTTAAAGTTGATGACCCTCCATTGGCCAGAGAACCTTTTCCTTACTGGTAAAGGGCCATGTCCTCACACTGCTTTCTGTGCCTGTTGGGTGAGGAAGCTACACCCTGGTGGTCGATCTTGTCTAACAGGTGTGTTGAATGCCCAGGTTCTCTGCTTTCTTTTGATAAATGCTGTGATTGCTTTTCTTCAAAGTTGCTGCCTGCTGGGTCTCTTAGCTTCTTCAACCTGCTTGTGCAATTAAATCAATGCATTTCTACTTTTTCTGTGCTTCCAAAAATCTGAATCTTTTCCAGTGAGCCTGTAGACGTGGATGCACACAAAAGCTGTGTTGGCTCTGTAAGCACTGTGTGTCACGTAGGTGTGATTATGCTGCGCCTGAGCAGGTACATCACTCTCAGGGACCAGGACAGTGCTGCTGCTTGTGCTGTAGCATGTTCAGTCTGTACAGTATGGTCCAGGCCTTGCAGTGCCTTTTAAAGGTCTGTTGGTGTAATGTCTTTTTACTAATTTAGTGCAGTCAGCCCTTTATACAGCAACTCAGTGGATTATATTTACTTCTGTATTAGTAGGGAGTAGGTTTGACTTCAAAATAGTGCAAGGAAGGAAAGAGGCTAGTGAGGTACTCTGATGGTCAGTGGGTAGTTAGTGTAGTGGAAGCTTAGAAGGCAAGTGGAATTGCATTTTCCCAGCTGTCTCTTCAGCTTCTCCCTTGTCAAGGTCCTTTCTTCTGAAGTGGCGAAGTGCTGACTTAGACATGAGAAAGGTTTAAATGATGCTTTCAGCAAGTCTGTTTTCACCCCACTCCTGGCTTTGCTTACTATGTCTCTGCACTGCCAACCAGCACATACCCTTGAGGGCAACGAGGATCTCTCCAGGCAGGAATGGGTGTGTCTTACCCAATTGCAGCCCCAGTGAAACACCAGCTAAAAGCACTCGTGTTGCAGGTGAAGAACATCTTGATCAGTTTGGAGGGACTGAGTTCAAACCAAAGGCAGGCATGGGCAGCCCACTGTCCTTGAACCACATGGGACTTGGTAGTTGTTCTTATGTGGTTGCTAAGCCATGGTCACATCCCAGGAACTGTGGTAGTCCTGTGTCAGTGGAGATTGTCAGGTGTCCTGTACTTTTTTAGCAGCTGGTAAAGGAGTCTGTTGGTGTTTTTATAGCTCATGGCTCTGTGACACTTTTGATGTGCTGTTTTCAAATCACTGAATCTGACTGCTTTTGCCATTTCCATAAATCTGAATATACCCAGTTTTGGAGGATTGTTTTTTATAACTACTGTCCAAGACTCTCCTGGAGTGGGTACAGCCTAATTCTGCTTGCAGCAAAAGTGATTTTGAAGTAATGCTATGCTGTCTTTTTGTTTAAGGAATCACAATGCAAATGCAGCATAATCATGCTTGAAAAATAATCTGTCCATGGAAATGCTGTCTTGATGGTCTACTTTGTTACTGCCCAGATATGTCAGTCTGTAGCCAAGTTTTGGTGCAGTAATACCATCAAGTTAATGTTTAAAAGAAGAGCTGACAGAGTTTACTTCATCTTCAGTAGAGAGAAGTACTAAGCATAGTTGTTGATGATTGGGAATTTTGATTCCTTTCAAATTTTCTTAGGATTGATGTGCTGCAGCTTTATTTATTGAACCTCTCAGGATTGTTTATGATTTTGTCTCAAGAACTTGGTGTGTTTGCAGAGGATCACTTAGCAACAGTCTATGGCACAGTGACATGCTCATGCTAGTACGATGAAGCACAAAACAATGAGGAAACACCCAGAAACACCAAGTAAATAGAAATTTAAAGCAAAACAAAGCAGCTCACTTACTGAACAGTTCCACATTGATGTGGAAGGGCACTGCTTGTAAAATTCTTTGCTTACATGTTTGTAATCTTAAGCTAATAATGCTCTCTGATTGTGAGATGTTACATTCATGGGACATCTCCAGCTATTACAATGGAGCATCTCCTTAGTATTTAAAATAGAAGCAACTCTTTGATATTGAAACAACTAGTACTTTAATCTGTTAAGTCTTCTTGATTAGTACTCTGCCAAGTAATAGCTAAGGAATAAAGAAGGGTCTGGGATCTAAACTGCTATTCCAGCTTTACAGCTTTGTGCACGCTTTGTACAGCTCTAAGAAGTTTCTGCTTCTAATAATCAGTATTTCTTTTCCTGTGGTGGGGTTTTTTTCTTGCTTAGGTTTGGGGTTCTCTTTGAGAGGATTTATAAGTTCAAGTCTAAATGCCTGCATATTTCAGGCCTTTTATTATTATATATTGATACCAATAATGTGCTTGACTTAAATGGCTTCCAAGCAGTGGTATGGAACGGGACCTGGGGGTCCTGGTCAGTGGCAAATTGAACACCAGTCAGCAGTGCCCTGGCAGCCAGGAGGGCTAAGCATGTCCTGGGGGGTATCAGGCCCAGCATCACCAGCCAGGCAAGGGAGGGGATTGTCCTGCTCTGCTCTGCACTGGGATGGCCTCACCTTGAGTGCTGGGGGCAGTTTTGGGCACCACAATATAAAAAAAAAAAGCCATCAAGCTGTTAGAGAGTGTCCAAAGGAGGCCACAAAGACAGAGCTTCTGAAGAGCAAATTTCAAACTTCAGACCACTCTTTGCACCAGCTCTGCATCCTTCTTCGTTCCCCTTCACAAACATCTGCACTGTGGTGTTCAGAACAGGCTGTACTGATGGACCTGTGTTTGGAGCCCGTCCTGTGCTTGTACTTGGAGTTGTCTGGAGGCAAGCCAACTCCTCATTTTAAGGTTGCAAAATTGTGGTAGCATATCGGAGGACTAGCTTTGTTCTCCATGGGTCTTACTAGCCTCCTGCGCCCTGTGCCACGCCAGTGAGGCCAGGCAGCATCCCCAGCAGAGCCAGTGGCCATCTGCACTGGCTGTGGAAAGAAGAGGCAGTACTCCACTGGAACTGAGGTGTTCTAGTAAGGGGAAATAATCATTAAAAGATATTACTAGGTATCAAATTAGCTTCACAGTTGGTAAAAACTGTTTAAAATAATGATTTTTTTATTTTCACAAAGCTAAGTATTCCATCAGATTGTCAGTTATGGTGGAGGTCATGGTGAGGGGAAGTTCTGTGGCTTGGGCCATAGGACAAGTCAGATGAGTGACCATACTGGTCTTTTTTGTATCTGAAGTCTGAGGTAAGTTGCTAAGTAATGAGTCTGCTTTTTAAAGGTGCTGAGCAGCTGCTGTTGAGGTTCATGCAAAAAACCAAATGCTCTAGCTGTCTCCTTGGGGTGTAAATATGAATGCAGCAGCCCACTCTGCACAGATGTGTGTGTGTCAATCTCATCCCATCTGTCCACCTGTCCCCCAAAGAATCTTAGCTGAAAATTTTTTTCTGAATGAATTCTATTATCAAATGCTGGCAGATTTTCTGACCATCTTTACTGTTAAACTACTTGTATTTGTGTTGTTCCAGAGCCCTTCTATTACTTAGTGATGCAAATGTGCATGAGTGACTTGTACTTTTGGGGCACAGGAAGGCAGAGCCTCTCAGTCTGTGTGCTGAAGCTAATCCATTGGTGTCCTTCACTCTGAACATTCTTAGAAATTGCTGTACTTCTTTTGGCCATTTTTGAGGGACTTTTCTACCTTCAGAGCAAAATACCATACAATGCAATAGCCTGTGTTATGCTTTACAAAATAGCATGATTTTGCTGTTTGTGTTTCTCATGGCTCTATTTAAAAAAAAAAATACAACATTGTGAATCTACTATAGGAATTCGACTCTGTGATCCTTGTGGGTCCCTTCAAATTCAGAATATTCTGTGATGTCATGATACTTACTGGCAGTGCAGTAGAAGAAAACTAAAATTACAGGTTTTTAATTTCTTATTTCCTAGAAAATAAGCTTTATAGAATGAGGAATTTCTGTTAATGTTTCAGTGATTACACTTTTATTCCTTTGCAGTTAATGAGATACCACCATATGCAAAGGAACATGCATACTCTATAAGCATGCTAGGTGTGTGGTAGGGAAAGAAGGCTTGTAATACAAATTTCAGGATGAAAACTTTTTTTTTAATGAGATAGATAATGGGAACTGGTCAAATATAGCAGACATAAATATAGAAGGCAAGTAGCATGGCAACTTGGAGAGCCTCTGCCCCTATAAAATAAAAAAACCCAAACACACCAGCAGCTTATTATTGCATTTTTAGTATGCTTTTTTGAAAGAGTCTGAAGGGGTGAGGATGTGAGACACTGCTCTCTTCAACAGTGTAGAGAGACTTCATAAAAACATTTTCTGTAGTCTGGTACATCCTGTGGTCCAAGGAGGTGGCCCTGGGCTGGAGCTGTGGGAGTGTTCCTGTGGTATAGCTGGGAAAGTGAGGTTGCAGGAGTAGCCTTTGTAGGTAGCATCTTTTCCACCTGGACTGGGTGATCTGCTAAAGAGTCTGAAATATGTAGTTGTGTTGCTAATCTGGACCAAAGTCAATTCCAGTGTGTCCTCCTTTCCTAATTTTCCTAGGAAGATTTGTGCTAACACAAGTGTGGGCCTGTGACTCAGCCACGCCTCCCATTCGATTTAAAAATACCAGTTATTTTAGATAGAGCAGTCCCAGACCTGTTTTTGAAGATACCACCTATTTTCTCCAGAACTCAGGACAACCTTCGGATTCTGAAATAGCAGACTAATGTAATGAGCTTGAAATTTCTAAAAAAAGGAAAAACTGCGAAAGAAAAGTTTTATTACCAAGAAAGTGAAGGTTGACTTTCCTGCAAGCACGGGATGAAGAGGGGAAACTTTATACTCCTAGTAAAAATAATTCCCTTGCTGTTGTTTCCTAAAGTAAAATCCAACTAAATAAAAAAAGACCCCAACAGAATAAGTGAAATAGTAACTTTATTGCTGTCACCTTTATAGTAGGTAGTTAGCTTATGTCTAACTGCCTTGTGTCAGCCTGAGATATAAATATAAGTGATAAAATGCACTTTATTGGATGTGCTGGAAATTAATTGCTGTTAGGTCTTAGTTTTTTCTCATCATGTTTCCCATAGAAGGAGACAGCTTGAAAGAGACCCATTTTTCATGAGCTATTTTTATTACTTAAAAGTTACTTGAAGCACTTATTTGAGGCATTTATTTTCAGCAGAGAAGAAAACAGCTGAATTCTGCTATGTATATTCTTAGTTTCTGCTGCAAAGCCCACTGCCATGGTGGTAATACAGCTGGATTGCAGTGCCTTGCCCCCACTAGTGCCAACTGTGTGAACCTATGTTTTGTTGGTTTTAACCATAAAACGAGTTCCTGCTATATCTTACAGGATAAATTCAGGGGTACTTTGCATGTTTCAGCTATTTTTCCGTTTTGCTTTTGTCTACAGGCAATAAAATACTTAAAATTGAAATTGCTACTGTTAGGAGGAAAACTAAAGGTGAGACTGCCCCCAGCACAGTACTCATTGCCAGTGTACCCTGGAGATGAGTTGGCTAATTTTTGTGCCAGGGGTCATCCTGGGTTGTAGGGTATATAAAGGGAGGAAGGGGAAGAAAAGTGATAGATTGCAGTGATGAAGTCTTACTGTCGGTTACTCATGGCAGTAATAAATATGACGTGGCATCCTTTCTGTGGCTTACCTTTGTATCTTAGAGAGTCTTTACCAGACGTAGATACTCAGTGTTGAAACACCTGACTCAGGATGTGCTATGGAAGTACATGTTCTGTAGTCCTTGCTGCCTGGCTTCTGCTGAGCCCAGGTTGCCTCTGAAAGCTCTTATCAGACAGTAAATAAAATCAGTTTGTTTGCAAAGGGAGTTTCCTAATTGCACTGGTAACCTGTTTGGTGTTGAAGTGCACTTACTGGAGAGACTATGAACTTGCCAAATATTGAAAACTGTCACTTCTTTAAGTTTCTTGGTGAAGAGAGCGACTGTTGTTGTCCCTTTGTCAAATGTGCTGGACTTTTAAAAATTCTAGTTGTTGATAGTCAGTGCAAGGAGGTGCCTGGAACCACAGAGCACATTGCAGCACACAGCACTTCCCAAAATACACTTACATTGGTATGTCTCTACAAATAGCTGCAAGTCACAGCTATTAAACCTGTGGTTACTCAGCCCCGTGCTGCTAGAGGATAGTTAATGGGCTGAAGTGTAGCTGTGATAGTTCTTCTTGTGTTATTAGTGGTATTCAGATGTACTGCTGTCTACTGCATTGTGAATGCCACAGAGATGAGCTGTGTAAGAGCTTGTTAAACTTTAGAATAGATGTATTTGGAAAGCTCTAGCTAAAACTTGAATGACACATGTCTGTAGTAAGCAATATATGAATATTCAGAACATTAACCCTGCAAGCCTGCCTTGGTTAAGGACATGGCAAATGTCTGCAGTCTCTATAGAGTGGAGGAGGCCAGTCATTTTCGAATGCAGGAGGTAATTTTCTTGGCCTTAGTTTCACATTTTGCAGGCTGGCAGAGTCCTGAGTGGAGAGGCAGCGCAGGGATCACAGCTGGGCAGGCTGCAGTCACAGAACCGGTGCTGCTTTACTGAAAGAGGCCAGTCCAATCCCCTTGCACGGTGATGGTGTCATGCTTTGCTGGGAGCAAAAGTGCTATGACAAAGAAAGGATCCCCTTCTAAAAAGTTCTGTGCAAAGCTTTTCTGGTTGGCTGAGTTAGGGAGGAGGGCTCTGTCTATGTGGAAATATCTCTGCTGTTTCCCTGAAGTGAAGGATTACTGCTTACGTTGTGTCTGTTGTTCAGTGTAAGTTTTTTCATAAAGCTTCAACCAACTGGATTTTCTTTCACCAGTTCCTGTGGGAGATTGCTCCATGGTCTAACATGTTTGTGTGCCAGCAAGTCTTTCTGGTAATCATTTTGTATGGTGCTCATATTAAGTATTATATCTCTTCTAGGGCAAAGCACCTTTCAGATGCTGATACTCTTTTACCTTACCACCTGTTTGTCATGGCTGAAAGTAGGGTTGCTTCACAGCTACCTGGCTTCAGCAGTTCATGAGCTGTAAATCCACACCCTTTATCTTGTGGTAACTTGTTTGCTTGGATGTAACCTAAGAATTTCAAACTAACTACCCAGGAAATTTAGGTACCTAAAGGTCACAACTGTGACCGGGAAACCTGAATCCTTATGTTCTCTTGGCTATGTTATCTATGTTTCACCGGGAAATCAAGCCCTTTTGCCTGTTGTTTTTTTTTTGCTGGTCACAATGTTTATTCCAGCATTGTAGTGCTCTTTTTCCTGTCAGCTTTGTAAGGTGCAGAAAAGAAATTGCTTTCATTCTGAGCATTTTGTGAAGATATCATATATTGACTTAATGGTGTTTTGAAAAGGACTATGGTTTACTTTATGTAAAGCTTGATGTCATACAATTGGAGTTTATTCTCCTTTTTCTCCCTCCTTCTCATTTGCACTTGAGAAAAGTCTCCCAGTTTAGGTCCCACACCCTGCAGCAGGAGGGTTTCCTGTATTGCTGGTCTGGTCCTTTCTGCACTGTATTACCACAAAGGTATATTTCTGAGGCACCTACACTTCTGCTTTCACTCAGTATATTCATATTGAGGCAGCCACGTGGGAGTGAACTTGGGTAAGAAATGCAGTGGTGTTTATTATGTTACAGACCATGCAGCATTGTGAAGAATCTTCTATTTTGATTCCAGTCTTATACCTTTCCCCAAAAGGTGATTTTGAGGCAGAACAGGCTTGCACGTAGTATTATAACTTCAATTTTAAAGTATGTTTTGCCAGTAAACAAATAAATAAATAAATGAGTACATAAATACCAACTGCCTGCTGGCTTTCTGCTTCCTTTCCCTGCTATTTTATGAAACACTCGAGAAATTTTCTATCACTCAGAAGTTTCCATTGTGCTGTGTATAACAATCCTCCAAAATCTGAGGAGTGCTTCAAAGGGTTCCCACTCACTCTTATGAAAGAACTCTACTTTCACAAAATTTCCCTTGGTTCAAGATCTGCCTATGCCAGCGTTTCCTTGCACTGTTTTGGGCTGATTCAGGTGAAGCCTTTTGCATGTTGATTCATTTTTATTCTCAAGTGAATTTGGCAAAACTGTGTTGGTGGTTTTTTGCATATTTTAGATTTTCCTACTTCTCCTAAAGAACAGTTAGTCCTTTCTGAAAAGGTTCTCAAAGAGCATTCATCTAACTTGTCATCTTTTATTCTTATGTATTGCACTGCTCCTGGGAGTAATCCTCCAGTTGTATCGTGGTGCCATTTATCCCCCCCAGTGGCATCCCCAGCTGCTGCTTGCCTCTGGCAAAGAAGACAAATGGTTATTGTGTTCTGGAGCCATGCCAGGTCTTCTGTGTCTCCACTTGGTCAGTATTGTTGTGTTTTATTTAGGAGCTAGCAGTGTTTGAATAACACTGGTTTATTTTGAGCCTTTCCTCCTCCATCTCCCCATACTTCCCTCCTCCTCATTAATTTTTTGTTTAGACACCTGGGCTTAGTAAAGGGAGATAGTCCAGCCTGATGAACTCCTTAGTAACCTGAGAAAATACACTTTGAGCTTGAGATTTTATAATAATGGTGAGGAAGATGTTTAGGTTTTTGTACAAATTTTGGAGATGATTGTTGTCTTACATTAAATTGTCTGGCTCAGGAGAGAAATGTTACCGATTTTGAGGAAAGGGTTACACTCAAATTTCACTGAAAAGAATGTGAATAAGCAACTCAGACTTTTATATATACCTTTCAATATTTGTTTCAGAGTAAACATACTCTCATCAAAATCAAATGACTTCTCTGTTTTTAGTCTACCCTTAACCTGTGTCTGCAGTGCTCATTTTCTTTAATGACTTAAACAAAATTTCAGCTGTGATCCCTCTGTTACTGCTCTGTATAGCAAGTGACTTTACAGGACTGATCCCCTACTGAAGGTTGGTTATCCCACACACATACTTGTATAATGTCCTTCCTTGAAAAGCCTGAAGGGGTTCAGAGAGTCATAGAACAGTTTGGATTGGAAGGGACCTTGAAGATCATCTTGTTCCAACCCCCCTGCCATGGGGGGGAACCTTCCACTAGACCAGGTTGTTCAAAGCTCCATCCAGCCTGTCTTTGAACACTTCAGGGATGAGACATCCATAACCTCACTGGGCAACCTCTTCCAGTGCCTCACCACCCTCACAGTGAATCTAACATCTAATCTAAACCTGCTCTCTTTTAGTTTGAAGCCATTCCCTTTTGTCCTGTCACTCCATGCCTGTATAAGAAATCCCTCTCCATCTCACTTGTAACTCCCCTTTATTTTATGGAAGGCTTCATGAGTAGCTCTCACTTAAGGTGAGTATGTTCCTATCTTCTCTTCAGCCAGGTCTCATTTAGCAGTCATACCCATAAGTAATAACATGGCCTGCCTAAGAGTGATTAGCAGACAGTCCACTAATTTTCTCATGGAATTGGAAATGTATCTTGGTCATCTTCTTAGCTGTACATTAGAGAAATTGTTTCTGTGCCAGTGTTGAAAAGAGCATGTTCTGTCAGTGTATTTTAAATAATTCTTGAAGGATGTGAAAAGCTTGAAACAGCTGAAATAAGTAAAGGAAAAGAAATGGAATGGGGGGAAAAATGTAATGTCAAAACTCAAGATCCACTGATAGTGAAATGATTTTCCTTGTTTTAAATTGCACAACTGAAAATGTCACTTTGCATTAATATGTTAAATGTAGCTACAACTTTTCTCTCTCCATTTCTTCATCTTACAAGGATATCTGTTTATGTGTGTGTAGAGATGGGAAAGGGAGTTTAAAAAGGCCTTGGGCATTCACCTGAACAACAGAAATGCCTGGTCCATGCCTGCCAGATGTTCTAAAATATATTATTCACATCTAATTTTATCCCTATCACATGGTTTTAAATCTGAGTTTAGCAGCAGCTTGAGCTCAGACTCCGAAGATACTTTGTAAACCAGTGTGTTGATTTACCCATGTGGTGGGTTGACCCCAGCTGGCAGCTAAGACCCTAGCCAGTCCCTGCTCACTCAGGTGGGCTCAGGTCTCCCAGATGTGTCCCCTCCCAGCCTCTTCCCTACCTCTATCCACAGGCTGCAGGGGCAGCTTCAGAGGCAGCAGTGGCCTGAGCAGTGTGCAAGCCCTGTTCAGCAATAACTGCAGCATGGGTGTGTTATCAACACTGGTTTTGTCACCAGTTGAAAACACTGTGCCATACAGGCTGCTGCTGTGAAGAAAATTAACTCTATCCATGCCAAACACAGCACAACCAGTGTTCTAAAGAGTCTTGTTCAGAGATCGGTTCTTGCTCTCTTGCGAAAGAAGGAATACTTGGTAGCTCTAGGAACTTTGAGGAGCTTTGTCACAGAGAAGCAGCTCCAGAGCCTTCAGCATACCTGGGGAGCTGGTCAAAGCTTACAGTATTGCCCTGAATTTGGGAAGTTATAACAGACTTTGCTCCTGGCTAGTTGCAAAAGTGGAATAAAGAAGCTGTGCTAAACACAGCACTGCATCAAGATGCAGCATCCTTGACTTTGGCTGATGTTGCAGAGACCTGAAAAGCTCAACGAGTTGAGATATAATAGAAGAACCTGGGTGTCAGTTCTGTTCTGCTAAGGCTTACACCTGCTGTAGCTTCATAAGCATGTGTCTCATGTCTTGATCCAGTTTTTAAAGACAGACTAAAATGGGCTAATGATAAAAATGCACAGTGGAGGAAATAACTTGAAAGGGCTTAAGGGACCTCCTGGATGGTGAACTTCCAGATGAGAGCGCAGCAGGTACTCCAACTTAAAGGAAGTCAGTCCGCTAAGCTTATTAAGATAATGCTGGTAGAAAAGGGACAGAAATCAAGCCTTCTCAAGATGAGTCTGATGCCTTGGAGGACAGTTTGTTGTATTTAATTAAAACATTACAGCTCCAGCTAGAATGCTTGTATTTTTCTTCTGAAAAGCTGCTATGAAGAATTAAAAATCCTTGAATGTCAGCGCTGATGGGCACTCCCCAGGGCCTACATCCAGGACCAAACTGGTCCCACAGCTGTGGGTCAGTAGGAAGCTGGTATGGAGGATGTCTCCATAGTTTTTCAATCTCCGTGTTTTTCTGAGGACTTGGCTTAGAGTACAGCACTTCAGGGCATGCATGCAGCTCTTGCAGTGCTTCCTGTTTGCCAGCAGTTATGCTTTCAGTGCAGTGTAGCTCTTGTATTCCTTAGACACTGCATGTGGCTGCAGCTGTGCATGAGGCACCGGGAAGGTTTATCTCTGGTTTTACATAAAGATCTCTGCCTTTCCCCACATCACCTCCTTGACACCCTGACTCTTGTTTCCATGCAGATAGGGAGAAATAATGGTAAGGTGCCATTTACTACACAGTTATAGAAAGATATCCTTTTTAATGCAACCCATGACAGAAGTTTCCTGACACAAGTGGCTTTCTGATTCATAGTTCTCCAACATTCCCTGCTCCAGCTTAGACAAGTGGATTATTTCCTCCTACCAGCAGATGTAGATAGGAGCAATTGGAGCTGTGATAACTTTATCTTTAGCGGGGGCCAGCTGGGTCACACACCTTCTCTTTCCTGTGTGTAAACAGCAGTGAGGGATGGCCCTGTGGGCTGCTGGCGGGACTGGTGGCCTGCCAGAACTGACAGGAACTATCTGGAGAGGAGGGAGGTGCCAGTTCACCAGTCATCAGCTGCCAGGGATGGAGGGAAATGAAGGAGGCTTGTAAAGAGATGCAAAGTGGAGAGAGAAGTCGTGGTCAGAAACACTTTTTTAATGTCTCTTTTAAGATGAGAATCAGGGATTGGACAGCTCTGGATCACCTGCCTTCTGCTGACAGTCTACTGCTGAAGGCATCTGTACTTATATTGCAACACAGCTTAAAGGAAGCAGCCTTTGGAAATTGCCTTACCAGCAGAGTTTTTTCACTCTGCTGTGATGTGCAGGGTGAACTTAATCTGCAGAAACCCTTTTTGCCAGTTGTCTGAGGTTTTTAAATCAGCTTTTTGGTTCCAGTGGGTTGAGCAAGTACAATAAGTCAGATGATGCAAAGGGGGAAAATTCTGCTCTGTTTTTCAACATGGTCCATTAAAAGCTTCATTAAATAGAAATTTTCCCTGAAGTTATATGAAGATGATTCTTATGTGACTGATGCCATAAGTTAGAATGGAAAGTTTGTTCACATCTTTAAAGGAGGTTTCATTTGGAAATACAGATTAATCCTGAAAGTTTCAAGTGTGCTTGTGCCCAAGAGGTTTAAAGATATTTTGCATAGGCAAACACTGAAGACCAGATGCTCAGGAAGCATGTGGAAGGGGTTTTGTCAGCAAATAGGCCCTTTTTGCCAATTGGATGTGAAAACTTCTGGGTATAAAAGCTGTGCCAGCAATGGTATGTGATTTTAGTTTTTCCTGCTCAGAGAACTTGAAGCTGACTGGTTTTGGTGAAGTGCTTGGCTCCCAAGTGGAACAGGAAAGGGAAAGAGTGTGTGTTCATGTCATAGTTTTAAGGACTAATGTCAGAGAGTACTTCTAATTATCAAGGGATGTCACTTAAATGCAATGAAGGGGTTTCAAACCCCCTTTTCACCCTGAAATGTAGGCTTTTAAATACTCCAGTGGTGACAAATGACTACAGGGAAATTTGCAGAAGCCCAGCTTAAGGTCTTGGTTTCAGAAGATGGCTCAGAGTGGCAATGTGGTGGTTTCTTCTCTGCCATGTCCTAAGTGAAAGTTAACTAGTTAGCAGCAAAGGAGATAAAGAACATGTATATGTGTATCTTCTCCAACAAGGGTTCTTGGAAAGGTAGGAATATATATGTAAAAGAAAATACATAAATGTGTTTACCATATATAAATATGTATATTATACTTATCTTTT
>WEKY01052732.1:182308-283791 GCA_013390045.1 Picathartes gymnocephalus | reverse complement strand
TTTTTTTTTTTTTTTTTTTTGTGAACAGCTTTCTTAGTGGTCAAGGCTCTAACTTCACCTGGAATCCTCTGTGCTCAGCTGGTCTCTGTGCATGTTATTCTGCCCTTAGAAGTTCAGAGTGTCCTTGCTCAAAGCTGTGTAGCCATGTTTAGGTGAAATGTCACACCCATATTCTTGCTTCTCTAAATTTACGTGTGGTCAAGCTGGTAGATGGAGTCAAATAGACTTTTGGAGAAAAGGCAGGAGATTTCTGAGCATTTGGCTGTTTTAGAAGTGACTTTATGTCACTCCAGCAAAGCAGGAATTGGAAAGAGGGATGTGAAGTCTAGCAGTGACAGAGCTGTGTATGTGTTTATGGCAAGCTTTTCTGAAGTGGAAGCAGCAGGATGCAAGAAAATGCTAAGGCACTGGTTAGATTTTTGAAGTGAGCTGTGGAAGTTGGCTTTGTGGGTGGATGAGAGGTGGGAGAGAGTAAGCTCAATAATTTTGAAGATGAACAGAGAAAGACTTCCCTCTGATCCAAAAGAAGGGTGATGTGGTGAGAAATACAAGGAATCTGTAAGGTCCAGATTGCAGGAAAGAGAGAGTTTGAGAGAATTGATGATGATTTCTAAATAGCAGGCCCAGTAGTTTGGTATTCATGTTCACATAGACTGATGTTAGAGGGGAGCTCAAAGAGCTAACTGGGACAGGAGTAGAAGCAGAAGTTGAGGTTAAGAGCCAGAGGTTGAAAAGCAGAAACTAGAATTATGAACTTGAGGTCCAGTTACAATGAAAAACCCAGCTCAGGGGAGGAAGACCAAAGTGTCAAACTGAGGCTGCTGGGAATGTCTGCTGGAGTGGGGGCCTAGGGGCAGATGGGAGATGGGATCAGCCCTCTCTGGCAGTTGACAGAACGGCTTTTGCCCAGGTGAAAGCAGTGGAGAAGTGATACCATGGTGTAATTTGGAAAGAGTTTGGAGCCAGCCCCGTGCAAAAGATTGGAGAAGGAAAGAGAGAGCAAGTGAAGCATCATCTGTGCTGACACATGAGAAGCAGCTGAGGGCATCTTGACAGACAGCTGAGTGACAGTCAAGACAAGTGCCTTGAAATCAGAGCTCAGGGAGAGAGTGTGTGCAAACATGGTTGAAAACTGGGTTATAGCATGAGACCTTCTAGGAGTGTGTCTGGCACTCTCTGTCCTGTGGTTATAAGCTACACAGACAAGCTTTTCACACACTAGCTGTGTCCTTGTATTTTAGCTATTTTATCCCCTTCCCATCTTTGCCTGTTAAAATGAATACTGAAGATGGGATTTGGTATCTGTGGAAGGCATACCAACAATTTTCTTAGGATGTTTTACCTGTTGCTGTCACAGGAAGGCTTGAGATTCCTGTAAACAGAGTTGAGTGAGGAATAAGAAATGCAATTTTAGCTGTTCTTTTTCCAACTCATTTAATTACCCCAGCATTCACCATCTTCCCTGAATAGGAAGTCATTTTCCTGTTCAAACAGTAAAAAGGAAAAGAAAATGAGTAGTGAGGGGTGGTTTATGTAATTTTAAAGCCCCAACAGTCAGATGGTAGGCTTGTGAGACAAAATCTGAAACTATTAGTAACCAATTAAAATGAAGTTTTGACCTTCTTTTGTGTCACTGATACTCCTGTAAATCAACACAGCCATCTCAGTGAGACAAGGTATCTGCAGGATCCTTGTGGAAGTCCAGCATGGCCCAGCTGCCTTGCCAAGGGCAGAGATACAGGTTCCTTCTCCATCTGGGGAGTCAGGCTTGTCAGTCAAGTGCATCAGGGAAGACACCAGAACTAGGGAGTGTACTGGACTTGATTTACAGGTCAATGACAAAGTACTGCTTTGCCTGCTTCCTCCTGAGTGATGTTTTTGATGGTCTTTTTTTAGTCTTGCCTCTGTGCTGCTCACTTAGTGCTCTGTTTATAAAGTGGAATGCAAGTTTGAGTAATCTGAAACCTGAGGTTCTTCTGTTTGATCTCCATTGCTGTACCTCTTAGTTCTTTTGTTCCTCTGGGAATATTTAGGGAACTCCAGGAATATACATGTTCAGATTTCAGTTTGTGCTGTACACCCCAGAATGCCCATTTATAGCATCAAATCATTCAGTATTCCAGTGAAGCAACACTATTTGCGATTGAGGTAAGCTATTTCTGGCCAGAAAGTGGTTAACACTCTTAAGAATCTGCATTAGGCCAAATGCTTCTATTCATAGTTTATAAGGATCCATGGCCATGGAATGTATGGAAGGGATTTTCTAGGTTCTTGAGCCTGTAACTTAAAAAGTTTAGTTGAATTCTTAAGCCTTTTTTCATTTTGATTTTCTACTTCTTTGATGCCCTAACTGGGTGAAACTGTTCCATAGTGCTCTCAGTAGTGCCTTTCTCAGTAGTTTAACTTTTAAAAGCCTCAGGTAAAATGCCCTGATCCTGGTGAAACTGAGTTTATTTTTGTCATGTCATCATAATTTTCATTTTGTATTTAGTCAATGTTGTTTTCTTTCTGATTCTCCCTTCTGCATGATAGTTCTAAGTGGTGTAGCCAGTTACACTGTGTAGATATTAAGGTCTATCAGTAATCTACTTCCTGTGCTAAGACCACTAGTGAAGATATTAAATAAAATGGTCACAAAACCAGTGCCTGAGGAATGCCACTAGCACAGCCTCTGGCTTACCACTGCTGCTTTCAGCATGCAAGCCATTGTCACCTCTTTTACTTAACTCTTTATTCACCTTCCTATGCTTCTATGGATCCTTTTCTTTTTCCAGTTCCACCTGCCTGCATGCTTTACCGAGAATAAGAAAAAAAAAAGAAAATCCTTTGCTGCATTTTCTCTATCTAGAAAATCAGTGGCCATACAGCCAATTAGATGGGTCTGGTCTGTCTTTTTGAGAATCATGTCACGTTTTACTCACTTTTTAATTTACATCTGAAGATCTGATTATTTTTTGGCATCTTCAGATGTATTGAAATGCTTTTATACTGCTAGGTCAGATGAACATAATCTTTTCCTCTTTTCTTTCCCTGATATAGTTGCCTTTTTTTATTTTTTTTTTAATTTATACTTTGGAAGCACTAATGAAGGATACAGTTATTCAGAACTCTTGCATTACCATCCTCTGATCTCCTATGTAACATTTTGTTTAATGAAATTTTGTTTTCTGGAGATGGCAAGGAGGGGTGCTTTTTTTTTTTTTTTTAAGTATCTGATTATGGGAGAGAGAGTTTCCCTTCACCTCAGGACATTAAATTCCGAAGAGTTATCTGACATCTGTGCCAATCCACTAGGCTCCCTCTGATCAGGCCTATTTCAGGTGTGATTCCTCGTATTCTAGAACGTGAAAGTAAGACAGGCTAAATGAGTTTGAAATGTCAAGGTGTTTGTTCATTTCTCTCTGACTGCAGGAAGAAGTCTGAAATTAATGTAGTTATTGGCTCCTGTGAATCTCACTCTGTGAGTTCTGGCTTTGGCTGCTGGTACCCATTGATATATCTGTACCCATCTCTGCACACCAACTATCCTTGTCCCCATGACGAGTCTCTTTATTCTTGTTGAAAGCTGAAGCCAAACATTTGTGTAAAATTTGCAGCTATTCCTATATTATCTTTAATATTAACCCTACGCTTGCTACACGGAGATCCCAATTTTCTTCTTTTTTAAATATTCCCAAAATACAGTTCACTCTTTGGCATGCTGGCAAAAAATGCTAAGCATCCTTTATTATCAAATCCTGGAGCTTTTCACAACTCAGCAGTGTTTACTAATTACTTTCTTTATACATTTGTCATCCTGAAGTCATAAATCTGCTTGAATTGTAGATCATTTTATCCTGTAATTTAAACTAACACATCTTGATGTAGTATTCTTTGTATGACTAAATTTTATGTTTGTTTTCCTGCTTCAGAATAGCTGGGCTGTAACCTCAGAAGGATTGTCAGACGATCTCAGCACAGCAAAAGCAAGACCTTTTGTCATTCTCGTTTAGAAGGAATTTTAGTGAAAGTGTTAAACGACTGGGCCACTAGTCTCCATATGTCGGGCAGGTGCTGCATTAGAAGACTGTTCACCTGGGTGGGAAAAAAAGTCTGATCTGTGGCTGAGCCATGGGCCGCTTGTGAAGACTTTATCAGACATGGTAGAAAGTAAAAAGCAAATCTGTTTTGCAGTTGTTGCAAAACAAACTGTTGGCCGTTAACTGTCGATCACTACCTCTGTGCCAGGGTATTTGCTGAAACAATGAGTCAGACCCACTGAGGCTCCAGTTTAGAGCCTTGCCTCTGTCTTCTGGCTTCACTTTCTGCTCCATTCTCTGATACCTTCTAGCAGTGCAGCACCAGTGAGGGATGATTGTAATCTCCACCTATGCCCTTCTTCCTCTGTTTGAGAAATGATGAGCTGTTTCACCTTTGCAGCTGTGTTCATTTCAGACCATTTCACATCTTTAAATTCACCCTTGGAAGGGATGGTTTGATCATTTTGTCTCACTGGGAACAGTGGTTTCAAGCTGAAGTAATGCTTTGTAATTGAAAGCCAACTTCATTCTTCCATAAATAATACTTGCTGGAAGAGAATGGAAGGGAATTCCACAGTCTCTTCAATCTCTTCATGATCTCTCTTCTGATTTCTGCTCATGCAGCATAGGGATAAGACACAGATCAGCCTAAGCATGGCCTTCTCTATGTTAAAACTACCATACTCATTTTTATTTTCCCTTTAGGCTAAGTCTTCTAAAGCTTTTGTGTTTCTTCCCTGTCTTATTCCAGGGTACTTCTTCCTCCTCCTCCTCCTCTATCCTTTGCGGTTGCACAAGCATTAGTGGCTATCCAATGTTCATGAGCAGCACCATAAAAACGTGTTTGGATGAAGAAGTATTTTTAAGAAAAGTATGTTTCCATTTTGGTTTGTTTTTCAGAAGGGATCCTAATTAGTTTAGGCAGAGGGTGAATAAAGAGCATAAAAACTTTCTACTTGGACAACTTTTGCTCCCTCCACATGTATTTAAATTTCCTAGTACACAATAAAGAGCACATAAATTCAGCAAAGTGATGAGCAGACTGGTTTAAATGAACTTTGGGTGCTAACTACATTTGCTTACAACTTGGCATAATTCAGAGTCTCTTGAGAAAGGGAAATGCACCTAGAAATACAGCTCTCTGGGGGCTAGTAGCTAACAGAAGTGAAGAGGGTTCTGGCAGCCTGTCTGTGCCAGATGGGAAGCTTTGTTGAACGGAGAATTACAGCAGTGACACAGCAGAGACATTGGCAATTTCATGGGAAGTACAGCTGCACACACAGGAACTCTGACTGCTCTTGATGTTTGACAGGTGCTGCTGAAGAATTATCCAAAAGCTGAGTCTGAGCTGTGAGGTGTAAGTCCAGAGCTGAGCTTTGTCAGCCCTTAGGATAAAGGGTAGTAGCCTGGCTTTCTGGGGGATGTTTCTTATGTATCACCTTTTCTACTTATCTAATCCCATGATCAAAAGGAAGGAAGTTAGGCAGTTCATGTTTGTTTGTCTTCAAGAGAAACTTTCAGAATATGCTTCCTTCATCTTAACATTCTCTGTATCCAAAAGTTATTAAAAAACCAAAAGTATTTGTAATACTGTAAGGCCTTGATGTTTTGATTCCTTATATGGTGATATAATTAAGGGTTGAAAACATTAGAGAAGTAAAGTTTACCACTCTTTTGTCCCTCCCTCTGCTTACCTGGTCTGTACTGGCTGTTGTGCTGCAGTATTTCAGTATTCTGGATTAGCTGGAGTGTTCTCCATGGACAGCATCTCCATTCCATTCCTCCCCTGCTGTCTGCTCTCTAGAGCTGTCAGTTCAGTAATTGGGCTACAGCTGACCCAGCTTGCTCAAAAAAACCATTAAAATTCTGCTGTGTAAAGTAAAAAGAAGAAGTGTTTCTGGGTCTGATTTTCCCATTCCAGAAGTGAGACAGAAATTTTGTGAACCACTTAGTAATTTTCCCATACTTTCCACTACTGAGGTTTCCTCTATAGCTTTTTAATCTAGTACACGGAACATTGCCTTTTTGACAGTTCCAGGAAGTGAAGCAAGGCAGGTTATGCTCATTCTCCTGTGTTCTTGTTTTTCTATAATTTGCTTTCATTCTTTGGGGCACTAATCCTCCCATGTCACACATTTTCTGTTCAACTTTTCTCCTCTGCTAATCCGTGGATTTGTTCTGCTGCCCTTCTTAATCCACAGGAGCCTTGGTGACCTCAGGAGACACCCTTGGCAAGAGGCTTTTCTGGATTTGGGTAACATTGATTATTCTTCTGCTTTGCTGAAAATCAGCAATTGCCTTTCAAACCATCCCTGAATAAGACTGAGTTGCTTAACCACTTGCCTACAAGAGCCTGCTCACTGCAGTCCACTCCTAATGGGACATGAGCTCTCAGTTTAATATCGTGCTCAGAAATAGCTGTTCCCACATCTTGGCAAGTTCTGGAAAGAACTTTCTGCAACTGCCAAAGTATTGTACAGGAGATAAACCAAGCTGTTGAAGTTTAATTGCTAGAATTTATTTTTGTGTGTATGTTGGCCTGTAAGTTTAAAACAAAGTTCTAGTAACAATGTTCCAGTCCTGGGTAAAAGAGAAAATCTGAAAATTGTTTCTGTGAAGAACTTTAGCCATAGCCCAAACATGGGATTTCTTGTCTTGCATTTAAAGAAGTGAAGGGGCAAAACGTGGTGCTAACAGGAGGATGATGCTCAGTGGAAATATATATACCAGGGTCAGAGGAGTAAGGGGGGAAGTGAGGGGAGTAGTGGGAGAGGTTTGAGTAACTGGGATGCAGTAACTTATCCCAGTGTTGCCACACAGGCAAGAGCAGTGCTGGCTCGCTCTTTGCTTTTGTGGGAGGGGGCAGAGGAGGCTGTGAGAAGGTGACGCTCACCAAAGTCCTGGGAGATTGCCTTACCTGGGGACAAGCCTTGAATGTACAAGGACTAGTCAGTTTGTGTAGTAGTTGGGGAAGTGATCCATAAATGGTATCTGTGTACTTTAGTATATGTAGTGTAAAAAACTCCATGAGCTTCCTTTTCCTTCATTTCATCTAGAATACAGCTAGAAGTGAGAACTTCCCAGATGTTTCAGCCATCTTACCAAGCTTCCAGGGGAGCAGCTGTGTGCAACTCCTGAAAATGTGCAGAGTGCTCACACACTCTCTCTGGCAGCTTGTGCCCAGCAGAATGCAAAGTAAACACAAGGATGCAGGAAAACACAAAGAAACCATCTGTTAAACCCAGAATCTTCTCCTCTGCTGTTAAAGTTTCAATATCTGGGAAAATGGGAACCCAGCACAGCTTTGTAGGTTATGTTATGCTGCTCCTCACCCTTTGGCATGTCTTGATGCCTGGGATGTCACTGATAGTTGCCTGACATTCTGCACAACACATCACAGTGTGGGACTTGCTTTCCTTCTCCTGTGGTGGTTCCGTTAAACTAAGCTGGGCAGAACAACAGCAGATTTCCTCTAGTGTCCTGCAGTGGTAAAAGGGTAAAGCTCTTTGGTCGGTCTTTAACTTCTGTGATTTCAAAAAGACCAGGAAGAAGGGAAGGTAGGGTATTTTCAAGGGGTTTCCTTCCTGCTTGGGGAAGAGTTCCCATGTGAGGTGGCGGCTGTTACTGATGCCCTCTCCTCTCGTCAGCGTGAGGGGGTAGGTCTCCTCACCACAGCGGATTTCCTTTCTCAGATTGCCTCTGCTGCAACAGGATGTGCAGGTTAATGCAGTGCTGGGGAAGGGGACGTGGAGAGACAAACCACAAGCACCTCTTGGTGTACTTTTTGCTCTTTCTTTACAACCTTTGATGGTCAGGTCCCTGTTTGCCCTTTGCAATTGGGACAGAGCTGGTGTTTGTTGCCTAGGGGAGTTCATGTTCTCCTTTGGTATCTTTTGGCCCCCATTAGTAGCAGCAAGTGCTGAATACTTCTGCACTATCTAGGCGTGATGAAAGCCCAGATAACTTTCTTTCTCAGAGAGATGAGGAGAAAATCTCTTAAATATAAAAATGTTTATTTAGTTGCAATACATGAACGTTTTAGGAGCTATGGGGAGCCTGTATACCACTGGAAGTGCCAGGTAGCATAATGTCTTTCCTCATGAGGAAATGTTTAGTGATACATACTTTGTTACCTTCCATGGGCTTTGGCAGGGAGTCATTTGTGTCAGTTTTGTGCCGCACAGACGTGACAGCTGCTTTTGTGAGTGTATGCTCGTGGTGGAGGGACAGGACAGGAGTGGGCTGCTCCTGAAGGATTTAATTTGTGAAAGAAGCATGTGCTGGTCTTACTTGTTCATATGGATTTCACAGGCTTCTGTGCCATTCTGTTCTGTTGCTGCTGCTGTGAACAAGTAGGTCTTACATGTATGGATGGACATGCACAACTATTTTTCCGATTTCTTTCAGGAAATTTTCCCACTTTCTTTCAAGAGCAAGCACATTCTCTCCTGTAATTAGAATATAATCTGTATTCTTGTTTACTTTTAACAGTAAAATGAAACGATAAACTTGACAGTATTGATTTTTGCTGCTTCCCTTCCCTCTCCAAAGCACTTAAGATGTTTTTAGATGCTTTTTTTGAGCTTTTTGGGAGAGAACAGTGTCCACCAATAGATCAGTTGTTAGGGTTTAGCCTTGTGAAGACTTGGCTTTCTCATCTTTTTTTCATTGTGACTTGCTCAGCATTGATGCACAGCACAGGTAAACACCAGGGTGGGGTTGGGAGAAGAATTTGAAAAGCTTTTTTTTACTAGCCTTTTGATATAAATGTATGTGATGAAAATACAGGGTAGAAAATAGCCCCAGGAGTGGAAGATGAGGGCTAAAATCGTGAGGTTTTCATGCAGTGGAGTTTAACGAGCTGAATTAAGATTGAAATAAACACCACATGTCTTGGGACCAATACAGCCTTAATTGAGTATCTGAATAGCAGAATACAATAGATTAATGTAGAAAATTCTGTATACAGTCTCAGGAGTCAAGGAGCAAAGAAGTCAGGTCAGGCTGAAGTTGTATGTCTGGTTCACAGGGAAGAGGGACTTCTAGACTGTGATTTGTGAAATGTGTAGCAGAGCATTGACAGGTCCCTACCAGAAAGATGAATGGATTCTTTCCCTTTTGTGGCATTCTATTAAGTTTTCTAGCACTTGAATGTCTGATGATTTGGTGCTATCTGCCTAGTGAGAAGGCTTAGATTTCTGATTTGCCTTCTGCCTTCATTTACCTCCTTTGGCTGAAAGTTTCATAAACATTTTCCACCCGCAGCATGACAGGCTGCTGTGAAGGGGCGTGCACTCCTGTTCTGCTGTTCCTAGCAGCACATCAAATGGAAACAGCAAGAGCATAGCAAGAACTTAGAGCAGCATCCTGGTGACTGGAGTTTCTTAGTGGATTGGAGATTGGGAGCAAAATGTTTGAAGAAGAGCTTTATGAGTCTTTATTTTTAATGAAAATATAGTAAGAGAAAAGTGAGGATAAATAGAAATGTAGACTCTACATTCCTCAGGGATATGGCAGTGGACATTACTGTCGTTTGTTCAGATAAAAGAACAGGTTGGTATTAAAACTTAATTTCATGTGAATGCTAATCCAAAAACTATTTTGGAAGAAGAGCTTTGTAAAAAAAAAAAAAAAAAAAAATCACAAATCCTAATCAGGCAGATTCTGAAATACAGCTGATTATATTGTGGACTGGAAATACTGAATAAAACAAAAAATACACAACTATTTTTAGTCATCATTATTGTAAAATATATTTCTTTTTCCTAAATCTTGTTTTTTTTTTTTTCCCCCTGAGTGAACAAATCCAGATTTTCTCCACTTGGACATAGTTTTATTTTTAAACACGGCTTCCAGAAATGCATTTGTGTGGGATTGCAGTTGGGACCAGTGGAGAGCCATGGCACTCTGCCAGGCGCTTGCCCTGTCCCTGCAATACAGATGGATTGCCAGGGTTCTGGAGAAAAACAACCCCAAAACTTTAAACAAATTATACTTAATGGAAATAAACATTTTTTGCCCTTCTCTATAATGATTTGGATAATGTGCTGGCTGTGTGTTTTTGGAGGACAGAGGAAGGGGGAAGGGGAGAGGAGGGCAGAGACGGAGCTCTGCATGCCTGTAAGTTGCTCTCCAGTGGATTCTCTGGAAAGCCTGTGGGAGAGACTGGGTTTTGTAACTTTCAGCCCATCCTTCTATTAAAAGGTGGGCTGGCTGGCTGCAGCCAGCTATGATAAGAGCATTTATCTACTGGTTGGTTTCTTCCATATATGGATTTGAAAGACCAGGAAAGGCATACAGAACCATGTAATCATTTAGGTTGGAAAAGACCCTTAAAATCAGGTTCAGCTGTTAACCCAGCACTGCCAAGTCCACCAATAAACCACATCCCCAGGTGCCACATCTACACGTCTTTTAAATACCTCTGGGAATGTTGACTCTACCACTTCCCGGGGCAACCTGTTCCAATAAGTAACTTCTTTCAGTGAAGAAATTTTTCCTAATATCCAATCTAAATCTCTCCTGGTGCAATTTTAGGGCATTTCCCCTTGTCTTATCATGTGTTACTTGGGATAAGACAGCAACTCCCACCTGGCTACAGCTTCCTTTCAGGTGGTTGTAGAGAATGATATGGTCCCTCCTCAGCCTCCTTTTCTCCAGGCTAAACACCCCCAGTTCCCTTAGCCACTCCTCATTAGAACCATGTTCCCGACCTTTCCCCAGCTCTGTTGCCAATCTCTGGAAATGTTCCAGCACCTCAGTGTCTTTCTTGTCATGAGGAGCCCAGGAATGAGCGCAGCATTCGAGGTGTGACCTCACCAGTGCCGAGTAGAGGGGGACAATCCCTGCCCTGGTCCTGCTGGCCACACTATTGCTGAAACAGGCCAGGAAGCCATTGGCCTTCTTGGGCACCTGGGCACAGTGGGCTCATGTTCAGCTGCTGTCAAATGGCACCCCCAGGTCCTTTTCCACCAGGCAGCTTTCCAGCCACTGTGTGCCCAGGCTGTTGTGCTCTGTGGGGTTGTTGTGAGTGACCCCAGTGCAGGACCTGGCACCTGACCTTTGTTGACCTCATACATTTGGTTTCAGCCCATAGGTCCAGCCTGTCTGGATTGCCCTGCTGAGCCTTCCTGCCCTTCAGGAGATCAACACTCCCGCCCAGCTTGGTTTGAATTGCAAACTGACTGAGGGTTCACTCGATGCCCTTGTCCAGATCATTGATAAAGACACTGAACAGCACTGGCCCCAGTACTGAGCACTGGTAAACACCAGGTGTGAACAATTGTCCACTGGATTTAACTCCATTTAGCACCACTTTCTGGGCTTGGCCATCCAGACAGATTTTACACAGAGATAGTGCACCCATCCATGTCACATATACGCCTTGTACAGCTTTACTGTGTACAGCTTTGATACTCTCTTCCATGTCATGCACCTGTGTTTTGCTAAACTTTCGTGGTAAGTGACAATGCCATGAAACCAATACCTGGTTGGGTTTGCTTTTCTAACGTAAGGAAGGTCAAGCAGAGTATGCTGCAGGCTATAGCTTACCTCACAGAAGAAAAGGCACCATAGATATATCTCTGACTTTTCAAGCTGGTGCTGATAAATCTTTTCTCTCACTTATGTTGCTATGGTGTTAGTTCTTTGCAATAACAAACCTTTGGGTGATCATGTCAAATGCAGAGATCATTTGGAGAGAGAGATGCTGAAAGGGAAAATTTTAACCAGAAATTTTGGACTTTACTTTGACTTACTTTGTTTTGGGTCTGATGCTCCACTTGAAAAGGCTTCTTTTTACCTTCTCAAATCTTTTTTTTCCCTTCTACTTTTACTTTATTTTACTGTGTGCATAAAAGGAAGGTGGATCTCGTCCAAATTCCACACAGCCCAGGAATATTTGCTTTCTGCAACATGGTTCTAAACACAGAGAACTTGTTCTTGCCAATGGTTTGATCCTCTAATCCATAAAATTGGATCAAATTTTGAAGGTTTTTGTGGCTGAAATGTACCTGCTGTCCTTGTTGAGGCAATTGAAGTGGTCACTGAACTTCCTTCCAGAGAAGTTTCTTTATCATGCTGTCGTTTCTCACATTGTTTTACTGGTGAAAGGGAAGCAAAACACTGTTGGGGGGAGCCTTTTTAACACTTTCCAGCATGCAAAGTACGTGCATTTTGTTTTGTTCTCAAAACATGCCCGTTGCGTTTAGCTGGCACAACTGTTGTGAAGAAGTTATCTTAGCCAGATGTCTTATGCTTGTGGAAAACACTGTGCTGCAAATGCCTGGATTAGCCTCGAAGGCTTACTTCTATTCTTGGGTCAAGGCTGAAAAGGAGGACTGTTTTCTTGTTTTCTGATTGTTTCTGTGCAGACTGAGCTGAACGTTGAGGAAGAATGTAGAGGGATAACCAATCTCAAGTACTTACTTGCTTCTTACCGCTTTTCAAACTGCAAGTCCTGAAAATGGATTAATTCAGAATTTTGTGCCTTAGCAACCGGGAACTTTCTGACCTAAATGGACCCTTTGTTTTGCTGTTTCCTTCCAGATGTGATAGGCAGATGGAAAAAAATCAGAAGCAGCAATGTGGTCTTCTGAGATTTCTTTTAAGGATATTAACTGATTTTTGTGGAACTTGGTTGAAGAAGTTAATTATCTCCTTCTGTGTTCTTTAGCCAAGCTGCAGTTCACTTCATCTTGCCTTTGTTTTGCAGATACTTAGGCTGTCCCTTAGCATTTGTGCTGCACTAGTTGTGAGAGTGAAAATATGGCAGAACAGCCAGACTTTCTGTGGACTGCCTCACCTGGCCACAGCTTACCCATCCCAAAGCATGCACACCAAGTCTGTCCTGTTGGTCTCTTGGCTTGTAGGGAGTGGCTGCCCACCTGTGAGCAGTGCCTCTGTTCTTCTCAGAAGAGAGTCACACTGTGTTTTTCAGTTGTATTGGAATCTGCATAAGGACTTCAAAGGGCCCCAACCCATAACTATTAGTAGGAGCATATAGTAATGGGCAAGCAAAGATGCTCTCTGAGGGAGGAGCTGGCAGTCTTTCAATTTGCTTTTGTGCCATAAGTAACTTTAGTTATTCTGCTCAGGGTTGCCTGGCCCATATGAGAGTGCCTACACAAGAAAAGCAATTCAGCTCTGTGGATCGGTTACATTAGCAACTAGCAAATTAATATAGGGCTGATAGATCTCTGCTGGTATAGTTTTATTGGTTTCATCCTCCCTTATCTTTACCTTCTTCAAGGCACTCACTCCTTAATTCAAGGTAGGGCCATTTCTGTGGGATGGAAGATTTTAGTAGGACAAAACCCAAGCTAATGAGACAGAAAATAGCATCAGCAGCAGCCTCTTCTGCCCAGTACTCCTCTCCCTCCTGTGCCTCTCATACCATTCTTTACCTGAGTTGAATAAAAAGAAAGCAGCAATAGAAAAGATCATGCAGGTAAAATCAGACGCTAACTTTAGTTTAGTGAGCACACATTCATCTTTCCAAGATGTTCCTGTTTTGAAGTTTACAAGGTTAAGTTGCCATTGATGCAGCAGGTCTCACAACTGGTTGAACTGAATCTCACAGCTTTTGTGCTGTGAGCAGCCCAGTGTGTTGGCTAGAACATGAGCCAGTTCTGGCACTTACACAGAACTAATGTTAAATCTGGTAAGTAGCTTCATGGGATTGTTAAGTTTTGTGAGCATCTTAGGGGTCTGCAGTGTATCATCTTCATCAAAGCAGATTTGGCATTAAATTTAGACTAAGTTGATTAGAGCTTAACCTAGTCCGGTGTTGAAAATCTTGAAGAATGGAGATCCTGCCACCTCTGTGGGACTCTGCTGTCACCAGACTGCCTTTGTGGTAGATTGTTTTTTTCCTGATTTAGTTGGAATCACTATAGTTTTGATTTATATCCTGATAAATCCAGGCCCTCACAATAACACTGGACAGCTCTCTTAGGATCCTTGCATGCATCCCATCCAAGTCCAGTAGGCTTTCTTGCATTAAGATTTCATCAAGAGAAAATTCCTCATTCCTTTTTCAGTGCAAGTCATTCCTCTGCTCTTGAACCCTGTTCTGGTACTGGGACCAAGCCCTCTAACCCATTGCCACCATCTTCATGCCTTCCTGTGCTGTCTGGAGCAGACTTTCTGCACACCCCACCCCAAATCTTTGTCTCCTACCCAGCTAACTGCCAAAGTCTGCTATTGGGAGTTGTCTGGGAGCTGCACCCCTCCTTACCAGCTAAATGGCTGTCTCAATACAAGATGAATTTCCACAGATCCTGAGTCACTTGCTTTTGTGTTACCTTTATTCCTGACCTGGGTGCTGTTTTGTGCAATCCCAGTGGGCAAAGGGCACAGCAGACCTTCCTTTTATTAGTGGTTTTAATCTTTGTTGGCTCATTCCTTTTGCGTGTACGTGAATGTACCAGGAAATTGAGCTGAAGAGCCATATGTTGGTTTAGGGTGGAGAAGCACAGGAAAATGTTTGGATGGAGGGTACTTGCTGGTGACTTCACTGCTTTTTCATGGAATTAGAGCTACACTACTGAGAAATAAGAGTCTGAGTAAAGTTTTTTAATATTCAATGAAGTGTAAATTCTCAGGGATTTGGATAACATACCAAAACAAAGGCACTGTGTAAAGTAAATGCCTTCTGTGTGGCAGCAGCACCTTGGATGGTGGCAGGGACAAGAGCTTGGATCCCCCCTATATTAATGAAATCTTTCTCTCTGGTTTCTTCAGCTTGACCTCACCAAACCCATTGAAGATCAGGGCCCTTTGGATGTGATCATACATAAACTGACAGATGTAATCCTTGAAGCAGACCAGAATGACAGCCAGTCACTGCAGTTGGTTCACAGGTTTCAGGTAAGTGCTTCTTTCTGCATTTCAAGCAGGAGGATGATGATTTTGGTGCAGCAAATTCAGTCAGATTACTGTGCAGTTTCTCGGGGTTTCATGAAAAGAGCTGTCTGACACACTGCCATCTTGCTACTGATAGTCCAGCAAAAGTAGTTTTGACAGTTTAAAATGGACTTGCACCTTGGGAAGGTTTTGTTTTGTTTTGTATAAGTAAGGTTAGTTAGAACTGGTTTCCCAAATACTGTATCAAGAGTATTGGTGCTGCTCACAAAGAGGAGCAGGTGTTTGCAGAGCACTTTATGTGCATCTCTCCATGACAGAAGCCACTGTATTAATTTGGCCCAGTTCTGTCTAGTCTTCCCAGTTCCTGGAATGCTAATTTCTGCAACATCAAGATTGCTGTGAGTGACTCTGTTCTCTAGTATAGAAAATCCTGTTATATTATTTTTTTTTCCCCTCAAGTTTACATTGCGGGTCAGAAATATGCAGTGTGTAGTGGTACAGAGACCTGTTTCCCCAAAGAAAAAGAGTCTTCAAAACTCATTCATTAGAAGAAGATTCTCTCCTAGTGCCTTCCAAACTTTTCTATTTTGGAAGACTGAGGATGAGACAGAGGGTAGGGCCCCTGTGAGCAGGCATCTGAATGATATCCTCTCTCCAAAAAAGTAAGGCCTTAAGCTTCTGCAGGAGACTGAGTTGTGCCACATCACTGGCAAGCAGGAAGCTTCCACAGTAGTAAAACATAACCAGGAACCAGCGGCATAGAGCACAGGCCTTTCTGTGTTGAATTACACGCCAAAACCTGTTTTTAGAGTATACTCTCATGTAGTTTCGTATCCAGGGCAGAAAATATCTGGAAACTGCTGCCTGTCTCCATCTGTCCTGTATTATTTTTAAGATACTGAAAATCATTAGAAATTAAGAGAAGCATATTGCCCAAGAAAAAGAAATTGTAAGAATACTTTTGTATAAAGTGTGTAGGATAGGGTTGTTATTTTGGGTTTCTAAAACTAAAATCAAGGAGCAACCTAAAAAATGAAAAATGACCCCAGGCAAGAAAGCTATTTGTATGAGTGAGGTGTTATATAAGCACTATGGTATTTCTGGCACCTACATACAAATGGAAATAGTGTGGTTCCCTTATTGTTGATTAAGTTGACTAAAAAAGTTCTGGTGATCTTAACCAGACCAAACAGTGCAAAATTCATTATGCTTTTTCCTGTTTTGAATATAAATGTGACAGCAAGATGATACCTGGCAGCAGTCTTACTGTTGGCTCCATAAAGCAGTCTTCCAGGAAGCAGAGAGCAAGGGATCCTTGACCACAGGAGGAGGAATGATCTGCCAGACTACATTTATGACCTTTCTAAGAATGACTTTTTTTCAGATCTATGTTATAGAGGCCTTGACCATCTAATCTGCAAAGAGCTAAGGAGGAAACTGGCTTTGTATTTACATGACTCTGTGTTCATGCTCTCTGGAGTCTGTGATGAGCCCTTGCAGGGTCTGGAAGAGAGTTCTAATAGAACGGGAAGCCGCTTGGCATGCCATTTTATGACTGTTCTCAATTGCCTTGGGAAAAAAAACATTACAGGAGAATGAAAATGGTACGGAGGAGTAGCCTGTTGACAGTGGGATTTTTAGCTCCAGAAGATCTTTAGGGCTGAGCTTTTTGAGGTCTTTGTGTTAGTGGGATGTGGTATGGGCTGCAGTTTTTCAGGAGAATATTGGTGCATGCAAACTGTTCTCCACTGCACTGAAAATCAGTGATGAGTGCCTGGTGATCTCATCCAAAGCCAAAACAAAGACTGCATGCAGCACCTAAGTGTAGTGTGTGAGATGAAAAGTGGAGAGAAATTTTTAGGACACTTAAATCCTTATTTTGGGGATGATCATTATTTGTAGA
This sequence comes from Picathartes gymnocephalus, assembly GCA_013390045.1. NCBI lineage: Eukaryota > Metazoa > Chordata > Aves > Passeriformes > Picathartidae > Picathartes > Picathartes gymnocephalus. Next base: position 267,003 of record WEKY01052732.1, on the reverse strand, counting down.
GATGATGGTCAGTCTCCCTGCCTACCCACTGTAACACAGGGCTGGACTGATCGAACATGGGTAATTAGTTAACTGTAAAAATTGGTTATAGTCCTTGGTTGGTCCTTCTTGACCAGAGGTACATGGAGGAAGTCAGATGAAGAGGCAGAGTCCCCAGGGTGCCTTTCACTTACTGGTGCTACAGCTTCTCTTTCTTGGTGAGAAAGAAAACCAACCACCCCAGTTCTGCCTTATAGACAAAGTATATGGCTTTGAAAACTGAGTATGTTTTGGCTTATGTAAGGCATTGGGGAATCTTTGTTATGCTTTCATTAGAGCAAAATGCTCTCTGAGCAGTCGCCTGTCATAGCTGTACAGGGGCTTGTGTAGCTTCATTCATTGCAGCTTCATTTTGCATTCAAAATGATGGGTCCAGTGATGGAAAATCAATAGGGTTATTAATTTGTCTTTCAGAGCTTTTTCTGAACAGGTTCTCTTTGCATTAGCCTACTTAAAAGGCAGATTTTATGCCTAGTCTTTTGCTATCAGGTTGATGAAAACTTAAAATATTTCCTCCCCTGCTGCCCTTCAACTTTTGACTCTCCCACTCTGGATGGCCTCTTCTAATCTTGATTGAGAAGCTTTCTTGGAAGGGTTTGGGGCTGAGAGGATGGAAAATGAGGGAGATACTTTGGAAGGGAAGGAAGTAGGGGACTTCTCAGATGAGAAGAGGCAAGCAAAAAACCAAAGGAAACTATTATGTCTTAGTACTTCTTTTCTAATTGGGGGGCAGGCTAATACAAAATTGAGATGGACTATTTGCACCTGAAATTCAGAGTGCTATACCTGTGTTTTATCCATTGGAAAAATAATGATGCCTTAAATTACTGGAAGAGCCTCATAAACAGCAAAATTAACTAAATATTTGTCATTCAAGTGCTAGGGGTTAGGATAGCTTCCTGTGGGTAGGTATTTGCAAGATGAAGGAGCAGTGGACTTCTGAAGGCTACACAGGGCATCTGAGTACTCAGAAAGTTTCTTTGAGATGTACAGAGAATAGAAATATAACAGAGAAGATCAGTTCCCCCTTCTCCTTGCCACACCCCTCATTCCTCCCAGCCACTGCAGAAATCTCTTTTAGATTTAGAGACAAACAATTTTGAGGTGAGCATTTGTTGAAGACCCAGTACGCCTTCACATTTCCTTTTGGAAGGAGGTGTCCATGAAAAGAGATCTTCACAGCCTAAGACAACAAAAAGGAACTTTTAAGTCTGAATCTGATGCAAATGCTTTAGACAAGCTTGTGTTTACATCTCTTTCTCCTCTGGACAATGTTGACATGTTTTTACAAGCAGTCATCGTCATGTTTCTGTATGTGGGAAAACACAAATCCAAATGGCATTATTGTTTCTTTTGCTTACTTATTTTCTTTTGGAATATTTTTTATGGAACTTCGTTTAATACTAAACAAAAGATTATGTAAGTTTTATTACTTAGTAATAAAAGCAAGTCAATGAATCAGTGAGTCTCTTATCTAATGACTATTGTTTGCAGTAGATACTGTATCAACTTTCTGTTAAAACATTTAAAAAGTAATTTGCTACCTTTTTTGGGTAAAATGACAGGCAGCTCTATTCTCCATTCTCATCTATACACAGGCTTCTCAAGGAAAGTATTTTTTTTAATCACTGGGTTATATTCAGAGGTATTTAGTAGGGAACATGAAATATTTGGTCTCTTTTTGGTTTCAAGTTCCATTGCTGGCCTTCTGCCAGTAATGGGGCTGGTACAAAGTATGACTTAACACCAGGCCTGGAATACAAACAAAGGAGGATCTGCTAAAATTTCCTTGTTTCTTCTTATTTGCTTTTATTATGTCAAAGATTAGAAAGAGGAAAACAGAGATGTTTTTTGGGTCAAGCTGAACTGCAGCCCAAGGACAGAGCCCTTTAAACCTATTGTTGGAAAGCTTAAATAGATCTTCCACATTGTTGCCTGGGTGGTTGGAGTCTGCTGTTGGATATCAGTCTTCAGTAAATCCACTGAAGTAGAGAGCAGAGTTGTTTTGCTGGAAGGACGAGGGAAGATTTAAAAGTTCTAAGTTGAAAGGTTGTGCTGTACTCTCTTGGCTTCAGTCTTCTTCTTCAACTGCTTCATTTTCAAATTCATGCCTATAGGAGCTCATCTGCTTTCAAAACAATTAGGCAGAAACCCTTCATGTTTATCCAGATTTATATTTGTGGTAGTGGAGCCACTCTGTGCCATGGGAAGAGTGCTGATACTTAGGCTACATAAAGAGTTTTCCAGTCTCTTAAGTGATCTTCACAGGTCACTTATTGGTGCTACAGTTTGGCCTTCTTCGTAAGAGAGAAAACCAAACAACTCCAGTTCCTGCCTTCTAGACAAAGTATATGGCTTTGAAAACTGAGTATGCTTGTAATATGTGATGTCTGAGTGTGCAGCAGTTTCTAGTAAAGAATTAACGTTTATGAAAGGTTTCGCATCATAGTTGCTTCTGTGAAACTAATAACATTGACTTTTCTTATTGTAATTTCCTGTTGTAGAGAATTCGTGTAAGGTTCAGATTTTAAAATTACTTATTTAAAGTAGTTTTGCATGCATGGGTATTGAAACTTCCTTTTGCATGTGTTGGTGATGTACTGGTGAGTGGTGTGGGAGACTGGGAAAGTGCTGGCAGCCTACAGGCCCAAGGGGAAGCTGGATGATTTCCTTTGGGGATCTGGTGCAACTGAATGGTTTTGTTTTTGAATGCAGAGTTAATGCTTTGTGATGGAAATCCAAGCAACAGACAGCATGTGAGAAGAGATGCAGAGTTATGAGGACTTGAGTGCATTTTGGTGCTCCTGTCCCCTGCACAGCTGCAGCAGTTAATCTCTAGTTGTGTTCAAACAGAAAAGACACATACGAATACACTGACCTTGTTCTGCATTGAGAGCCCTTTGCTTCAAAGAGGCTGTTTCTGGATTCAGTTAAAAGGAGGGATGTGTGGCCTGTTCCCAGATTAGCTCTAGGAGACACTTCAAGTTCGAGGTCTTTCCTTAGATGACGCAGATCTTCACTGCTCTGAGTTTTGGGATTCCTGTGCTTTCTGGCTGTCTGAGTTCCTAGGCCTGCAAATGGAGAAGAGTTGGAGAATAGTACCTGACATAGATTTAATGCTGAAAAAATTTCTTGTTTTGTAAAGAAAGCTGATTTGCTCAAAAGCCTATGTGTGTGTCCAAAGGGGCTGTTGCCTTGTATTCAGTGCAGTTCTTGACATTAGCGTAGTTTGTTAAAGTTCTCCAGACTCTAAAAGGCTTTTGGAAAACAGCCCTCACCTCCTTCATCTTCATCAGTTACTTCATGTGTGCCTTGCAGAGCTTTTTGGAGGCTCCTTAAGGCAACAGGATGAGAAATCAGTCACTGGAAAGTCAGCTTAGATGCTCATTTCTCTTGACATGTTGACTGGTGTAGAATGGCCTTGAGATCGTGCCCTATTCCTGTTAAACTTTGTTATGCTGTGACGAGCTTAGTGCTTGGATGGTCTTTAAATATGGTTTAGGGCTATTACCATTACAAATAAAGCAGTGAGGTTCCCTTATAGAAAGCATAGAAAAGCCAGGCTCCCTCTGGAAATACTGAGAGTAACATGAGCCAAAGTAACAAGTAGAATACACGAATCCCAGGGAAGCAAGGATAGTTCTCAGTGCTGAGGTGAGTGTCAGGAAGATTCGGGAAGGTACATAAGGAGCTAAGAGATGGAAAAATCATTCCCTCCTTGGGGGGCAGTAAAGGTGATGGAGTCCACAGACAGGAGGAATGTATGTGTGAGGGGAAGGATCAGTATGTGCAGAGTAGGGGCTGAGCCAGGATGGAGGTCCAGGGAGCTTGAAGTCAAGGTGGAGCCAGAGACTGGTCGAGGCGGGTGGTTGGTCACCACAGTGTAAAAGGAAGAGCTTGTACACACATCAGAAGTGCTGCAGGACACTTGCTGTCGGAGCTCTGCTGAGCCCACGTTTCAGAGCTATGACATGTTCAGTCTGGGTGCTGTGCTTGCCTGCTGCCCCATCAGGGTATGGGCTGTTTGTAAGGAGCTTGTCCTCTGTGTGCTGGGGAAGACACATGGTGTGATAACTTCCTGTCTTTTAAACGGAGGCACAAAGGGACTAAAAGAGCTGTCTTGTGACACTCTGGAGATGTTGAGATACTCAAGTACAGTTTCACTATCAGCAAGTTCAAGCTAATGCCCTAATCACTGGATCATGCTAGCTCCACAGGGTGTGTTTTAGGTGCTGCATAAAAGGGCACATATACATAGACATGTGTGGGTATCTAAGAGACATTAGGTAATAAGTGTACTGCAGGGATGAGACAACAGCCGGGTCTTGATGACCAGCTGTGCAAAAGGCTGTCCCGTACTTTTCCCATGAGGCAGCAAGGTTGAACATATCTTGGGGAATTAATTCTTTGTGTTCTGCAGGGATTACAAAATGTGTCAGACATGAGTATGGCCGCTGAGGAAAGCTGCTTGTGTCTTGTGGGTGATGCAGTAGGTTCATTAAATCCCAGTGCTGGATCCTCTTAACCTCAAATGAGTAATTGGTTCAGACTATGTAGTCACCAGAAAGCAACAGTTTCCCAGTGCTGGGGTGGAGAAGTTTGCATCCCCAGTTAGTATCTGAAGCAAAATCACTTTCAGGGAATAGCTTATACCATTTCTTTTCTCTCCAGCAAAGTGCATCTCCTGGGGCCACCTCGTTATACTCAGAAGTATCTTTTGTATTATGTTTTCTTCTCTGAAACAGTCAATTTAAATGAAGTAGAACTTTGTGAAAGTCTATTAATTGCAGGAGTATTTGCATGAACGGATTTAAAGAAATAAATGGAAACATTAGGATGGCTTCGGGAAGTTGGGTGAAACAGAGAGATGCTAACTTTGGATATTTTTGTCTGATTTTGTGTAGAGTAAGATGGATGCATGTTTTCCACTGACTTTATAGAGCCAGGTTGGGGCAATGATGTAGGATCTCAGCTTCTGTTCTAAGAAACAGAAGAAAGTTTTGTTGGGTTTGCAAGGCCGATACCTGGCAGCTGTGTCTGTGTTCCTGGCCAAGATGCAGTAGTGCAGTCATGACCTCAGTGAATGGGGAATGGAGTTCCCAAGATGAAGATCCATGAGGTCATTAACTTTGCTTTGTTCTTGTAGTCAGAAAAGGAGGGTATGAACATAGAGAAGTAGCAGTGAAGACACAGTGAAGCAGCAATCTCTTCAGCTCTGCCAAAAAAAATTTCAGTCCTTATTGTCCAGCCCTTAACACTGTTTTCAGCCCAGCTAGAGGACAGCAATAAAAACAACGTAAAAGAACACAGATGTATTTCTGAGCCCAGTTCAGATAGTTGTGATGTTCACATGCAGTAATTGAATGCAAGGCTGACCCCAAGACAGCTGTGTGCCATCTTTCTTCTCCTAATTGCTTTTCTCAGCCATGCTCACAGCTCTTACTATGGCACTTTGCCACTGGCTCCCTTGTGAGCTAATGTGGTTGCAGCACAGGTTTTGCTACTGATAGAGTCTATAGGAGGAATTTGCTATCTAAACCAGTTAGCTGTCACGTTTGTGTTTGTTTCAAGTGTCAGTGTTTTGACTGTCTGATGACTTTGTGTTGCCAAAGTCCATTTGGCTCCCCTTGAAGAGAAGCTGGACTTCTAACCTTATATATTTTCTTCTCCATTATTTTCTCGTCTCATTATTTTTCTACACTCTTCAGCCAAGCTAATGCCATTTTTTTTTCTATATATTTTGCAGGAGTACATTGATGCTCACCCAGAAACCATTATCCTAGACCCTCTCCCGGCTATTCGTACACTTCTGGATCGATCCAAGTCTTATGAGCTAATTCGGCAAATAGAGGCATACATGCAAGGTAGGCCAATATCTGCTCTCCCTGGAGGCTTTTATTGTGACTAGAGAAGGAAGCAGCTTCGTCTGGAGGCTGGATGAGAAGTTGGAAGTAGTGGTTTTGGGCCCCTTACATTGTCTCTCCATGGGAGCACAAACGCTGAAGCATTCCTGTGGCACAGGATTGCCCTCTGGAATCTTGTACTCTTCTTTTTCCATATACACAAAGGAGGTTTGTATCTGATTAAAAATAGGATGTGGAGCATATTTACCACAGTGAGCACTCTCAGAAATCTTCTGGAAAACATTGTCCTCTTGTGTTTGCTGGTAAATTGAAATGACTGTACAAACTCAGCAGCTTGTAGTAAGAATCCTGAGGCCTGAAATTGAGGGAGAAGAAAAATTGTTTTTGGAAAGGACCAAAAGAAATTAAAGTGTAAATAGAGCTAAGGTCTTTGAGAAGTACTGCAAGCCTATTGCACAAGATAATTGCTAGGAGGAACATAAATGCACATCTGGTGCTGGCTTGTTACCTGACATAAACTATTGCCCTTAATTGGTATCATTTGAGTTGTATTCCTATGTTAGGAGTCATGCCTTTTAACCTGAAGAATTCTATTACCTTCTCATTTTAACCATTGAAAATGTTGGGTTAAGTTAGTCTTTCATTCCCTTTCTACTTCTGCTACTGTCATGTTCTTGAAACATTTATTGGCTTTTGAATTTAAATCTAGAATAGCTCTGAAGTAACTGTTTCATATGTTAGATGACTGTAGTTGCGGGAAATTGCATTTCTGAACTATGTTATAATGGGATGTTATTGGAAATACCATTAAGATTGTGTTATCACTGTCTTGATGGGCATGTAAGAAGCTCAGCAATTTGTATTTTTATAGTTGTGGATTTATGGACATGTTATTTGCATATAACCTGTCTGGCCCCGTCTTTATGTAGAAATAAGACTAATAATTCACAGCACTCCCCCTTGTCTTTTGGAATCTCTTAGGGAGAAAATGCTCAATTAGTTTAGAAGGATTTTTTTTTTGGAGTGGCTATTGTTTGTGAGTGGGAGAAAGGTGCTGAGGGAAACCTGTGCTCTGAGGGAGTGATTAGGATTTTAGATAACAGCAGAGAGATTCAGTAGGGTTTGGTTTTGTTCATTTTTTTTCTTAATTTGCTACCAGTACTGTTGTTATCCCTATGAGAGCAATAAGTTTGGGAGAGCATCCAGTTTTTGCAAGTAGTTTGTCTTCTGCATGTTTCAGCCTCCTTTGGCCAAACTGAGGAGAAAAAGAAATAAGTGCTTAAGGAGGAAAAAAAAAAAGGAAATTTGTATTCAGGTAAAACTGACAATTTAAAAAGAAGCTGTTAATAAAGTTGAGGAATGAGGTAAGGAATGGCGTTAGCTATTGTCACTGGCTGCTGCAGTGTTTGGTGACCATATTTCCCCTGACCCTGTGTCCTCCTCCCCCCAGCACTTTCCTCCCCAGTCTCATCTTATTTCTGTCTCATAATAAGAAATATCATGACCAAGACCTTGAACCAACTCTGTATTTAGCAGGGGAAATCTCAGGAGAGATGAATAATTGTCTAACTTCTTGTTCTGGCCTAAGTAGATCAGCCTCTGTATTCCCGCACATGGTGATCTGCAGCAAGAGAAAAATCACACCATTCTGGACAGTGCTGTGGGTTTTAATCCCCTTCCTTGTTTTCGCCTGCTAAATTGTTTTCTCTCTTGCAGCAGCCATCTCTTATCCCAAGGCTGTGAGCACTTAAAAAACCCAAACAAGAAGTAATACATCTGTGAATAGCAGGAACTCTTAGGAGCTACATCTTTATTGTTCTGGAATTTCATTATAAAAGTAACTACTAAGAAAAGAATATCCTAGTCTTTAGCTGTAACTAGAGAGCCCTTTTTATCACAGGATACAAAATTAATGTGATGGGTTCAGTGCAAGGGATTATCTCTTCCAAAGGAGTGTTGGAAACTCAGGAGGGTTGAGTTGAATGATATGTAAGGAGAAGCCTTCTGCTATTCAAGTCTTTCAAAAGAAAATTTAGTTTTTATTTACAGATCAGTTTTGGATTTCAGTGATTATTGCCTCTATTTCAATTATGTTTTAAAGTAACTATAAATGAAGTATAATCTTTATTTATGATCCTCAGTTTACACTTTATTTTAAACCTGTATACCTTACAACAACTGTATAACTAAAGATTTGCACCAGCTAGGTTAAAGAGAGGGTGACCACATGCTCTGCTGAGGTGACTGCATTCTGCAGCAGTAGGACCCCATGGTCTATAAAAAGTTTGATTTTAACTCTAATTATTTTTCAGATGTCCAAGTCACTGTCCTTTTGACAGAGAATTCTCCATGCTTCCTGAAAAAGGGAATCCCTATTTGAAGTGCCTGGACTGGGCACGTGGACATTGTTAGGTGTTCTGAAAGTCCGTGTCTTCCTCTTTATGGAGTCAAGTGTCTGAGAGATAAGTACTGGATCCAGACCCCTGAGATGGGTTGCTGAGACTTTGTGGCTGAGACACTCCTTGTCTCTGCTGCCAGTCTGTGGCCGCTAAAGAAACTGATGTGGAGGAGAGCCAGTAACTCAGCCAGAGTGGTACCAGTAGTCTGAGGGAAAGCAGGGGGTTGAACCCCGGGCTTTCTGTGTCCTAGTCTGACACAGTAACCACTCAGTCCTTGTGGAAATAGAAGGTTCACAGACTTGCCCATTCACTGAAGCTGGGAAAGGCCTCTTGGGAACATACAGTTCAACTCGCTGCTCAAAGCAGAATCTCTAAAGCAGGTTCCTCAGGTCCACGTCCAGTTGGGTTTTTGTGTTTCTCCACAGAAGGAGACTGCCTAACCTCTCTGAGCAGCCTTCTCCAGATTCACCTTGAACCTGGCGTGCTAGCATGCTACTGGCAGTGCTGAGGTGATTTGCAGGGATTGTTGCTTTATTCAGTATAGACAGTGATACCTCCCCGGAAGGAAGTAGGACTCTCTCCTGGGGGGGGGAAAGAAAAAAAAAAAGTTTTTAGAGATATTTTGACATTGATTTCAATGGATTCTATTTTGGAATCAATAGTCTGGCTGCAGCTGTGGCTTCTTCTTTTTCCTGGTTTCTGTTATTTTGAGTGCAAGCTCTAAAAGAGCTAGTTGTTCTGCAACCTGTGCTTCTGAATCCTTTTGAAAAAAGATTTGAAAAAATAAAGCTTGCATTCCCAGCTAATGTCCTATATAGCCGGCAGGTCTATGTTGAAATAAATCACTGAATAGATTTTTTTGGTGTCACAGTTGTTCTCTCAGCAGTTGTATTGCTTTGTTTACTTATCTCTGAAGAATTACTTCTTATATAAAAGTGCTCTTGATCAGTTTCGGTGATGTTTGGTGAAAGATTAGGAGCATTATTTCATAAAAATTTTATTTTTAACAGGGTATTGTATGGTTGGAACTGACAGCCTTTTTAAAGCTCTAACCTAATGAAAATAACTAAATTTTCTGATGCTGTGTTGAAAAGTTGTGATCCTTCAGGTTTGAAATTCAAAATCTGACACTCAAAATTATGCTTAAGATGGTAATGATCACTGTGACTGGGCACTAACTAAGCTTTTCATATTACATTTTTTGAGATTAAAAGCATTTGAAATTCCCTACGTATCCTACAAGTAATAATCCAAATTGAAGGAACTTAAATGAAAAGTGAGCTAAACATGCTACTCACTCAGTGTGCTATCTAGTTAGTGTTTCCATCTGCTGCTTAGCTTCCTCTTCTGTCTCAAGTGACTTACTGGTTTCTTTCATAACATTTGAACTTGCAGATCCTGAAGTTCATTTCTTTAACCACTTGCTCCTGGCTTTTTTTTCATAGTCTTAAAATTTTGTTGTTCTTAAATTTAGCTCCAAATCTAAAATTTGTATAGACAATAGTCTTTATAGAGCTCTCCTAGAAAAGAGAACTCCTGCATAAACCAAGCTGCAACTCCCTAACTTCTCTCTTCCTAGCAGTCATCTTTGAAGTATGGGAGCTATTTCCTTAGGACACTCTAAACAGTATACACCCCTTTAGCTTTGATATTTTCATCCTGGCATGTAATCAAAATAATTTATGTTTGGTTGTTTACTACTATATGAGATGCAGTTGCTGCTGTATGTGCTCCCTTCTCATTTTGGGGGATATTACAGAACAGATCATAGCATCCTTCTCTATTCCCTGAATTTCTTTTTATCAGATTCTGTCTGTCATAGAAATACTCCTCTCACACCTGCATGTCTCTTTTGTTCCTAGGAAGCAAACTCAGTATGATGAAATGGGTAAGGCATTTGATTTGGGGCTCGGGGTTTTCTGTTTGGCTCTGGTTCTGTCTTGCTGCGTGATTTTGGACATCGAGTGTCACTCCTGTACATCTTTTTCTTCTCCTGACACTCATCTGCCTGTCAAGATGCCACATTGTTTTGGGCAGGAACTCTTCTCCAGGTATACAAACACATACTCTGATACAGCAAGTCTCTGTGCCAAGCAAGCTGTGTAGGTATTGTTCTAACAGAAAGTGCGGACCTGTTGTTAAGTAGAAAACTGCATCTACAATTCAACATCAAAGCAGATACTCAGGGATGGGTTTTTTGGACATTATGAAGCATGTACATTGCTGGAGCAGTGCATACTTAGAACTTCTCAAAATCAGGCCACGCAGTTAAAAGTGCATGAAAATAGCTGTATATACATAGCTTTAGGCATTCACCTTTTGAAACTGTAGCCTCTTTTCTCTGTGGCCTACTTTTAAGATCCAGTTTGTTCAGAGGGGAGAGAAGAATAGTCACACAGGTCAACTTCAGACACCTCTTATTTTTATTTGAAGCTACTATTAAATTGAAGCTAGAGTTTTCTTTTCACTTTAAAGCCTCTTAATCACCCACCTGGGGCTCACTTCTTCATGAAGGGACAGAGCAGTAAGGTATCTTTAGTTAGAGGGCTGATGTCAGCTACTGTAAACAACCACGCCAGTTTTTGCGTGCAGAAGTCTCCCTTGTTTGACTGTATGCCCTCTTTCCACCAAGAACACATGCAGACAGATGTCTTATTACCTTATTCAAAATATGTAGGATATGTTCACTCACTGGATTTTAATTTCTGTATGAAAACTAGTACACCTGTGTGGAAGGAAGGAGTTGGAATGGAATTGGTATCCTCTGTGACTGTAAGCAGTTTCTCCAAAGTGCCTCAGCTCACAGCAGTATTGCACGTGGCAGTTCTCTATACCCAGCTGCCAGCACTTGGTAGGTCTCAGTCCTACTCTGTGAAACTGGAAACACACTGGGACATTTGGCCCAGGGAAGTGTCACCTGACATCTTTCTCGTAAAAGCTCATTCATTCATCTAGAAGGAGGATAACAAAGGAACATCAGCATGTTGGTGTTATGATAACAAGCTCTGGCTTTGAAATCTAAAATAGACAGCTGCTTCCAAAGTACTAGACCTGTCCTGAGAGAGGTGGCAGGAAAAGAAAGTGAGAAGTCCCAAAAGGAACCTGCAATCTTCTTTCTTGTACCATGTCTTGCTCTTGTTAAAGCAGTTTACGAAAGGATTTTTCAAGGTAAGACTGTTGAAAGTAATTTCATAATCAGAAAATATGAACAGGCTCTTGATTCCCTTCCTGCCTCTCCTCTCTCCCTTCAGATTTTCATTATTTTGAGCTGTGATCTCTGTCCCAGTGTAGGTAGGAGGGAGCTGGGGGCATCTGTGGATATGATGGGCACAATCCCTGCTACCCCAGGCAGGAGTGGCAGTCAGCCAGCCTGCTGCCACTGGCCTCCTGAGATCCATCAGCTTGGGGCTGTTCAAGTGACTCTGCAGGCCAGCAGGCACAAAGCCCAGAGAATAATACAGAATTGCTTTGTCTCACAGTATGCCAGCCAGAACTCTTTGAACCAACAATCTTCATCTTGGATCCTAGTAGTCTTAATGGCCACAGAGCTTTCAAAATAAGCCTGTCTGTAAAGTTCAGATGTTATTTGCAGGTGCACATAGGTTTAATCTTGAACTCTCATGTGCATTTTTGACCAGATATGGGGAATCTGCGCCCCACTTTCACTTAACTGAATCTGGAAAGAAACAAGGCTGGACCTTTTATCCATTTATTGCATACCAGTGTTGGAAACTTCTGTTTTACATCTACGTGCATGATTTCAAAGCATTTTTCTACTTGATAAAGCTGAAAAAGTGGAGAAGTTTATATCTATTTAAGTGAAAGCTTCTATGAATTTTGTGGTAGGGGCTTGGGTGGATCTGAAGAATGACTGAATCTGTATTTTATGGGGTAAAGATATAAGCCATGACTGCATTCTGTGGTCCTGGGGCATTCCTAAGACATCTCCAGTTGGGTTTTATAAACAGAACATGGATTAATTCTTGAGGGTTATTGTCTCTCTAGAATTAGGAAAAGAGGAGCAGGGATTCTTTTTGTCATGATGAAGTCTTCAGTGAATAAATTAGATGTTTTAAATTCCAGCGTGGTTGTGTTTCAAGTTATTCTGATCCTCTTGAGCAGAAATTTCCTTGGCTGGCATCCAAATTTCCCAAGTATCTGGGTGCTAGAAAAACTAATGAAGGAGCATTGAAAGATAAATTGCTCGAAGTATTAATGTAAAACTTAACTGGGAATACTTTTTGCAGTAAGTGGCTTTTCACAGTGTTTCTACTCATATTGTCACGAGATCAAAGATCAAGAAATAAGTCTTGAAAAATAGGACCTTTCATCTGAGCTAGAAACCAGGGTTTGGCTGATAGAATATTACTCTAGTTCTGATGTAATGTGTTTATGTCACTTTTGCTGCTGAAGAAGCAGTTTATTCTGGTGTGGACAAGAAATTTTCTCAGATAAGTAGCTAGCCAGCATGTGGTACGCCTGGTTAAATTCTAATCTCTCCTCATTCAGAGTCCAGCAGGACCTAAAGGCTTTATCAAGGTTGCATTAAATCAGCTGATGGTAACACTGCCTGGGAGATCCACAAAGAGGATGCTTTCTTTCCTTTACCACTAGGGCCACTAACATCACTATTGGCTCCCATTTCACTTATCTGCTGGTTTTGTGCAACTGTTCCTGCTGAATGTATCAGTAAAGAAAATAATGAAAGCTTAAGTGCGTTTATATTCTTGACGTCAGTAGTTGGGTCTGTCTCATGAATTTTTGAAATGGCTTCCAGAAGCAAGGGTGGATGAGGCTCAAAGTGTAAAAGTTGATGAGAGGGACTTGAAATGGTACGAATTTCTTGTACAGTTTATGACTGAGTGAAACCAAACCTCTATGGTCAATTGCTTGAAAGTCTCCCTAGACAAAGTCATTTACTTGTCATTGTCATTTGATACAGTACACCACTAACATCTTGCTTTTCTCTCTGTTTGGGGTACCCTTTTTACAGTAGTGCTTGGAATATGCTTATATTTTGTTTTTCTGATGTGTAAATGCTGCATATGGGGTGAAAATAGAGATCCCAATGCATTCGTGGGCTGGTATGGCTGTATGGAGACAGTCAGCACCTCTGGAGTGCCAGTAATTGTGGTTCAGGTCACTGCATTTGTGTAAAGGAAACAAAACTGATTCAGCAGGATACAGCTTTGCTCCATGAAAACAAAAAGGTGCTATGCTGAGAAGAAAAAGTGGTACTGTCACAGCCATGTGTTGCATCCCTTCATTTCCTGTTGGTAGGCAAGGTGTACGTGGAGCATGTTTCAGAACTCCTTCCATTTGTAGAGAAATGCACAGTCTCTTTAATTCTGTACACTGAGAGTGAACCACTGCTTGTTAAACTGGGTTAAAACGGAATAATAGAAATTGTGTATCCCTCAAATGGCACTGTCCATGTTGCTCTAGTTGCCTCCAGGCCTTCTGGCCTATTAGACTTCTTGGAAACTGTCAGCTAGAAATTGGATAGCTGAACACAAGTCAGAACATTGAAATAACTTTCAAAAAAAAAAAAAGAAAAAAAAAAGTCACTCCTCAGAGGGCAGATCTTAAGTAAACTGGAGCATCAGAAAGTGCTTGGCAGAGACCAAAGATCTGGAGAAGATAAATAAACTCCTTTCAATGTGGCAAATCAAGCATCCCATACTAGTGGCATTTCAGGACTTTTATTATTAATGCTGGAGAAGGTAGATGAACACAGGATACCAAATTTTTTAGCTAAGTCCAAATTGTTTAGTTTTTTCCAGACAAAGGGAGACAGCAATATCAGACAGGTTTACCAAAAGACAGTGAGGAGTCAGCATAATGATAAATTCACTTAATTACAGTCTCTTGGGCCTATAAAAAAATAATATGGACGTGCATTGTTAACTTCTGCATTGACTCACAACTCAGGAAAGACCTCAGCATCACACTGGGTAGCTCACGGCAAACTTCTGCCCCCTCAGTCTCAGTAGTCAAAAGAGAATATGCCAACAGAATCAAACAAAAAGATTATGGTGGCCAGAAATAGCATTGAAGACACTGAGCATACAGTTATGTAAATAAAGCACTTTCTTTTTCCCAAAGACCGTTTTCAGTTCTGCTGTCTTGAATTTAAAAATATGCATTAGAAATGAAAGGAATCCTGGAAAAAGGGACATGGTCAATGCCAAGAGACAGCCACAAGTGAAGAGTAAAATCAGTCTCAGGCTAGCAAAGATGGAACAAAACCTGAGCAAACAAAACATGAATAAATAGAGAAATGTTCCCCTTTTTTTCTACCATGTTAGAGTTCCATTGAATAGCTGTGCAGTTGCCATATAATATCAACTAAGATCATAGTTGGACTGAAAGAGGTAGGACACATTCACAACTAGGTTTGAGAAGTTTACAAACCATTGTGGTTGGTGGTATATAGTACTGACTGGTGGATGTTAAAAAGAAACTCCATGATGAACTCTGAACTCCATAGGTTGGGATATGTTGGGGAACAATATATATTCCCTTTTCTTTGATTTGAAACCCACTGCCAAGTTAAAAAGATGGAGAAGACGTGGTATCAGCTGAATTGTGTTCTCATTTGGTTTGATAATTCCAGTGTTCATTTCTTATCTCCAGGGAAGCAAGAATGCCTGAAAGTGCAGTGAGGATTTAAAGCACTTTCTCTACGCCACAATTTTTAAACCTCATGCGAGTAGTAACGCTTTAGTGTTTTTACTGCCCTGTGAATCAAGTCTTGGTATTTAATATAAATCATTATAAAAACTCAGCATGTTCAATGGGAACTCAAATAGAGCCAGATGTGTTAAAACTGTTATTCTTTCAGAAATATGGCTGGATGATGTGATTATGACTTTTGTCTTTGATAACTCTCTCTTCTGCCATATTAAGACCCTGTAGAGCGAGACAAAGGAGGGGACAGAACTGAGGCATTGTGGAACAGGCCCTTGTACTTACATGACAGGGAGGGAATGGTACTGAACACCCTTGAAGAACTTTTTCTATCAGATTATATTCTACTAGAGGATCAAGGAGGTCACCCTCCAGATCACACTGGTGCATTTTCTGGGACAGAGTGTTACTTAACACACTGGGACTTTCCAACTTTTAAAACATTTTGTTTCATTTTCTCTCTTGCTGCCTGGCAAAATCATGAGGAAGACTGACCAGTTGCAAAATTTATCTCCTATGTAATTATGAAAATGACTGAACAGATAATGTTTCACAGTCTCACCCACCTGCCCACCCTAACAAGCCTACTCTATGATCAGAATAACTGCAGCTTTTCCCTTGTTGCAGTGCAGCTGCCAGCTTCTGTGGTGTCTGCTGGGGCAAGGAGGGAAGGGAGCACTTGGCTGTTTCTGAGAGTGTTAACTTCAGATGTGGCATCGGGTTTCCTACACGAGGGAGTGTTCATATCCCAGGTCCTTCTTGATCAGCTTGAGGATGCCATGTGGGTGTTTGCTCTGTCTCTGATTGAGTGCCAGTGAGCAGCCAGCAGGGAAATCTTTCCTGCAGAGATGCAAAGTGTCAGTCTTGCAGACATGTACCCACCACCCATCTGCTGACAGATGAATATTCTGAATGAGGTCCTTTTTTTGACAAGTGATGCTAAATATACTGTGAAGGTGATGGAAGATGTTAATGTTCAGGAAGAGCTTTATCTTTTCTGATCTGTATTGCTTTAATGTTTGAGGGTCCACTGAGGTCTTGGTTGTATGGGACAGTTGAGCTTCACTGAAGCAATTTTTTCACTTAAAACTGGTAGTTCATTCTGTCACATCACCTCACCTAGGCACTGGTGTGACAAGACACCCATCCAGGTAAGTAGCAGGGACACTGAATAGGAGCCCCATCCTGTGCTAAGTTCTGGTTTGCATGTAATACAATTAATCTACATGCAGCCTTTTGGGCAAGGCATAGTCTCTGAGATTTAAAGGATCTGTAATCACAGAATGGTTTGGATTGGAAGGAACCTTAAAAATCATCTAGTTCCAACCCCTCTGCCATGTGGTGGGCAAGAACATGGGGTGCCTGCAGGGGCACCTTTCACTAGACCAGGCTACTCAAAGCCCTGGCCAACCTAACCCTGAACATTTCCAAGGACGGGGCATCCACCACTTCTCTGTGCAGCCTGCTCCAATGCCTCACCACCCTCACAGTGAAGAATTTCTTCCTAATATTCTAATATCTTCTTAATTGTTGAGATTCAGGGCTTTGATAACAGCCCTGCTTACTCTCTTGATCGCTAAAATGGCAGCCAAACCTCCCTGCTCCCTCAGAGGAACCTTTTGAGGATTAGTCAGCACTTGGGAAGCCTGTGAATGTGCTGTAAACACTGGTAGAAGGGGTAAGTATGGGTCAGATTTTTTGCTTGTAAGGGTGTTGTAGTGCTGGGGCCAACTAACAGGGTAGTTATGAATCTCCTGTACTGGAGGCTTTGGGAACAGACTGGATAGATGAACGTCTCCCAGTGTTGGTGTTACAAGCATTTCATCTTGTCAGAATGCTGTGGGACTGGGGTAGGTAACCCAGTAGCCTTCCCAGACCGGTACTTCCTGGTGTAGATTGTTCTTCAGGATGAAAAACATCAGCTATTGACAGTTTGAGCAGGGATTTTAATGAGGTCATGCTGAATGTTAATAGACATCTGTCCTGTGCAAAGCCAGCACAAAGGAAGACTCATAGCACATCTGTTTACCTATGCTCACATAAGTGTTAAAGCAGTCTGAGAGGTCTTGGGCTTCCACTGAAGGAAAGTTTTCATGGGTCAGTGCAGCTAGACCTGTGCTCCTGTAAAAAACCCAGCATGTTTCACCTGGACATAGTCCTGTTACTCTGGCTGTTTGAATTCCGGGCCGAAGTTGGCTTCATTCTGGTTTTTAGGAATGTCGAGAGAGGAGCAGTGGGCTGGCTGCACCTGTTCATATGGATGTGGTGCAGCAAGAGCAAGCATTTCCTCCTCAGTGGAGAAATCTGTGGAATGAGTTTGTCACTTGCTTCACAAGGGTGAGGCAGTTGAGAGATACATTCCTGAATCAGCAGGCTCCTCTTGCCTTGGGCGTTCTTCGGCAACCACACATTAAATCTAAAGCTATAAATTGTATAATTTGCATAAGATTAGACAGAGAAGCACAATGGGACAGACTCTAATTGCTGATTTGGGAAGCCTCACAAGCATTTGCTAGGAGATAAACTGCAGTTACCTCAGTATTGGGCAATTAGTGTTGGTTTCTAAAAGGAGAGAAGTGTATCGCACCAACTGATTTCTTGTACGGTGTAATTTGCTGATTTCATTGTTGCTCTTGGGAACAGTTTTTTAGTTCCTTTCTAAGGCAATATTTTTTAAAAACTTGCTATTTTTGACAAGGAGGCAAATGCAGTTTGGGAGGGATATTCCCACCAAGAAAGTTCATTTGCACACTCCTATTTTACTGCTGTAAATTCTTTGGCATTTCATAGTTCTATCCTAGGTTGCCATGCAGGTGCACTAGATTGCAGATTAGAGGGTTTTGGTTGATTTTTGCTGCCTTTGCCACCCAGAGTTTGGTGTGATTTTGGGGGATAAAATTTATGCAGGCATTTTATTGCGGTTTGCATTAATTTCTAATCAGCTCTTAGGCTGCCAGTTAGTTAAACTGCTAAATCTTAAAATGTGTTCACCTAGATAGCAGAAGTTCCATGGGGAGTGTAGAGCTCTACATTTGCCAGATTTTGTAGTCACTCTGATTGTTGTGTCTTCCAACACTGCCCCACAATACTTGTATGTCTTTTGTTTTATGAGCTGTTAATGAAATACAGACAGTTCTCAAAATGTGATGCTTCCCCTCAAGGTCCTGCACCAGGGGGAAGTGAATGTCCTAGGTGCTAGAGCTGATTGTAATTGCTTTTGGTTTTTGGTATTTTGAAAGAAAATAATGTTAGAAGCGATCTGAAAGTATCCATTTTATTTTCACTGAAGAAATGATCATTTATAATGAGCCTGAAAGGGGCAGTGGAGAGAGTCAGCATTTTTCAGATTTCGGAATTTGGAAAAGAAGAGAAGAAAATAGCTCCTACACTCCCCTTCCTCTCTCCCACTCTTACTCTACAGCTCACTGGCCCAAAAGTCCCAGGAAGAATGGTGACTTGTTTTTTTGGACACTTTATTTGAAGTGAAAGTAAACAAGCTTTGCTTTATGTTTCACTGAAAAGCATCTTACTTCATACCTTGATAAAAGTGCAACCACTTGCAGGTATTTTGGCCCTTCCAATTGTTTTGAACTTAATGTTAAGGACTAGTCTAGCTGGAAACTAATTGTATATAAAAGTAAAATACAAGCTGCTCACACCTGTGGGGGTCTGGATTTACAGGAGAGTCCCATCTAGGAGATTCTGTGGGCTTGTCTTCATTAGATGTGTTGCTTTTCATTCCTTCCAGTGGATGACAGCTCTGATGTGGATGCTTTTACTCAACTTCCTGTGTGGGAGGACGGATTAACAGTACCAGAAGAAAGCACCTTTATAGTCTGTATAATTACATCCGTGCAGGTGTTGGGGCAGGGTTACCATTCCAGATGGTAATTGCACCTTTGGCAGTAACTGCTCCATGGATGAAGCTCTTTGCAAGTGCACGCATGTCCAAGATCATGCCATGTTTTGCCTCTTCCTTCCTGCCTTACTCCTTTTGAGTGATTATTTTCAAAATTGATATTGTGAATTAGGAGAAATTCTTTGAGAAGCAGGCTGAAGATGTATAGCATGTATAACTATATAAATGCCATTATTTAACTGGTTAGAAAAGCTTTTAAAATTATGTAACCAAATAGCTGAAACTGTAGTGGAACCTCTGCCAAACACAGGCATATGTTGGTCTCTGGAGGCAGGTATGGGTGGAGGACCTTGCACAGTTGGTTTGTTAAGGTTTGTCTGCCTGGGATTGGATTCACACACTGGATGCAGCAGTAGCAGCCACCTAAGCTATTGCAGAGGTGGAGACAAAAAGGAATAGCTGAGAAAGTTTCAACAGGCTGTATGTTTGTGCCTATGAAGCTTTCTCCCCCAGAACAGAAAAAAGAGAGAGTGAGACAGACAGACTGGTTGTGCACACCAAACCTGTGGAGTTTTTTTGTTCTTCCTGCAAGGAAATGGTACTCTCTGTGTTAGTTCAGTATCCAGGCTTATCAACAACTTAAACAACATAGCCAGGATTATTGAGTCCTGACCTGCCTGTTCGAAGCACTTTATCATCCAGCCTGTTCCAGAAACCCAGGGTAAGCCAGTGAAAAGATTATCCAGGCTTTCTCCTTCTCCCTACCTTGTTAGAAACATGGAAAGGACCCTTACAATTGAGTCCATTAACCCAGCAATACGAGGCCCTCTACTAAACCATGACCCTAAGTGCCACGTCTGTATGTCTGTTAATTAACTCAGGGGTTGGTGACTCCACCACTTCCCTGGCAGGCTGTTCCAATATTTGGCAAGCCTTGATGAAATGATGAAATTTTTCTTAATATTCAATATAAATCTCCCCTGGAGCAATTTGAGGTCTCTTGCGTGTCTCTTGACCTATGAGTTGTTACTTGGGATAAGGGACCTTACCAGGTAGGGTAAGGACTCCTACCTGGCTACAGTCTCCTTTCAGGTAGTTGTAGAGAGCAGTAAGATTCCCCCAAGCCTCCTTTTCTCCAGGCTAAACACCCCCAGCTCCCTCAGCTGCTCCTCATCAGATTTGTGTTCCAGACCCTTCCCCAGTTCTGTTGCCCTTCTCTGGACACGCTCCAGCACCTCAGTGTCTTTCTTGTCATGAGGAGCCCAGAAATGAGCACAGCATTCGAGGTGTGACCTCACCAGTGCCGAGTAGAGGGGGACAATCCCTGCCCTGGTCCTGCTGGCCACACTATTGCTGAAACAGGCCAGGAAGCCATTGGCCTTCTTGGACACCTGGGCACAGTGGGCTCACGTTCAGCTGCTGTCAAATGGCACCCCCAGGTCCTTTTCCACCAGGCAGCTTTCCAGCCACTGTGTGCCCAGGCTGTTGTGCTCTGTGGGGTTGTTGTGAGTGACCCCAGTGCAGGACCTGGCACTTGGCTTTGTTGACCTCATACATTTGGTTTCAGCCCATGGGTCCAGCCTGTCTGGATTGCCCTGCTGAGCCTTCCTGCCCTTCAGGAGATCAACACTCCCACCCTCCTTGGTATTGGTTGTGAATTTACTAAGAGTACGCTCAATCCCCATATCCAGGTCATCAGTAAAAGTATTGGATAGGATTTTGTCCAGTATTGATCCCTGGGGGACACCACTGGTGACCAGATGCCAACTGGATGCAGCACCATTCACTACCAGTCTCTGGGTCTGGCCATCCAGCCAGTTTCTTATCTAGCAAAGAGTGCACCTTTCTAAAATTATCAGCTCTGCGATTTTCCCCAGCATCCAGGCCAGGCTGACAGACTTGTAGTTCCTCTGATCTTCCCTCTGGCCCTTCTTGTCGATGGGCAGTCCATTTCCCAGCCTCCATTTGTCTGGGACCTCCCTGGTGAGCCAGAACTGCTAATAAATGATTGAAAGGGGTTTGGTGAGCTCTCCCACTGTGCCCTCGAGTGGATTCCATCCAGCCTCATAGACCTGTGTGTGTTGTAAGTGGTGCAGCACCTGGTTGATAACCATTTTCCCTTGCATTAAAGAGGCTTTATTCTTCTCCTTGTCCCTGTCTTTCAGCTGGCAGGTGGCTCAAGAGCCTGCATACTTAAACAGCTGAGAATCCCTTCTAATTTCAAGTCCAGGTTTACAGGTTTACCCACAAAAAGAAGTAACATCTTGTAACAACACAAATTTCTATCTGCATTGGCTGTTTTACAATTTGTTGCAGCCTGAACACCTGCACAAAGAAGACCAGCTTGTATTGAGGCAGAGCTCGGTTCAAAGCATAGTAGATATTTACTGCATGAGAATCACATCTAGATATGCACAAACTTCTCTGACGCTGGCAGTGCTTGTCTTATCTTCCCTACTTATATTTCAGATTTACCACAAGAATTTTATCTTAAGGGAAGAAAAGTGTCATAGTTCTCTATCTAATCCTACAATCAGGGTGGGATTTTTCCCCTTCTGATTTAGGAATAGAAAGGAATCCTTAAACAAAATTTGTCTCCTAAATAAAAATATACCAAATTTTAGGTGCATTATTAACCTTTTAAATTAGTGAATTGCATTGGTTCATTAGCATTTGTATAGTTGCAATGAAAGTCAAAGCCTGCTTGGAACTGAAGAGTAAAACAAATGCATTTCATATTGAATGTAATGTGTATCATGACATGCAGATGGTTTTGATCCCTTTTGTGCTCTCATTCAGTCTTTGTTTTTTATATTACTTTGTCGAAAAGAATTTCTTTTAATAACTTTCCATACTTGGTTAGCCTTTATAGGAAAATTTTTCCTTTTGTAAAGGTAGACCTATGTGAACTGAATGTTTGTTCAGGCTTACAGGAAAGGTTTTTTTTTCCTTTTAAACCTAAGTGTAAGGAGGCTTCCTCTTTTTTTTGACTTGAGAAAAAACCACTGATTTTTTCAAAGCATTTTCTATTTTGTGCTCTGGTTGTGTCACTTTTTTTTTTGCTATATATACACCATGTACTGCAACTTCTAAAGACTAGAATGTTGGTGTGTGGTTTTAGTGGCTATAGGGCACTTAGTATTAATCTAGGAACAGCATTCTCATTATCTTCATTAAAGCAAGGGTATTGTGTCAGCCAGAAAGTACAGAGAGACACTGAAGTTGTTAAATCTTGTTGAAGAACTGCATTGTGCTGGGACTTGGAAGGCTTGATCCCGTTTCAAGACTTAGTGACAGTGCCTGAATAGGTATTAATCTCTCCGCCTCCTTGTTTCTTCATTTCATGCCCTTGTCCTTCATCAGTCCTGTTTGGTTTGAAACTTCTCTGAGGGGGACACCACCTATTATTGTGTGTTTTGCACAGTGCTCAAAATACCGGCCTTGCAATGCCACTGTAATACAAATGATCCTACAATGTTAGGGGAAGATGGTAAGGCTTCCATGGTGTCCACACAGGTTTTAATTGTAACTGTATACAGAGGAAACCCTTTGAAACCGCATTTAGTGGAAGCTAAATTCTCAGCTATGACCTGGTTTCTTAAACATTCAGGTTTTGCCATTATTTTGAAGCCTTCAGTATCTGATGCTAAAAATACACTGTACTGAGCTTCCCACGTGTAGGTAGTTATATAAATCTTGCCATAAATAATCCTTGTTCACTTGATCATTATAGAAATGTCTCGACATGCAGTTCATACGGGATTTCCTCAGAGCAAACCAAAATTGAATAGAAAGACACAGATTAGAATGCGAGTTCCTAGACCTATTTAGATCCTGCTTTTATGGCATCATTTCAATCATTTCATAGCCTAGTTTGTAATTTTTTCAATAACTAGACAAAGCTGAAGAAGGGCTGAGGAGAATCCTTCTTAATTCTTCAGTCATTTCTGAAATGTGAAGGGCTGGTACTGCACCTTTACAGTTGCACATATTGAAAAGGTGTAAGTTAAATATCATTTTATCATATTTAACTTAACATTTTTATGTGAGTAGAAGTATAGTGTGGAATGCTGGATTTCACAGCCATTTTGTAGAAATGCTTGAGAATATAAAACTAAAACACTTAGTAGTATGAAAATCCTGGTTGTTGACAGTTATTGGGAAAAAGTGTATTTTATAAATAGGAGGGGAAAAAGAATAGATGAACTGATGGTATACAAGGCAGCATTCTTCAGGCTGGCAAGAAAAGTCCAAGTGGATTTGAGCTTTAAAAAAAGGAAAGAAGTTATAGGAGCCTCTCAGTACATAAAGGGGGCTTCCAAGAAAGCTAGAGATGGACTTTTCACAACGGCATATAGTGATAGGATAAGAGGGAATGGCCTTAAGCTGAGGGAGGGCAGGTTTAGATTAGATAATAGGAAGAAACTTTTTACTGTGAGGGTGGTGAGGCACTGGAACAGGCTGTCCAGAGAGGCTGTGGACCCCCTATCCTTGGAAATGTTCAAGACCGGGTTGGATGGGGCTCTGAGTGACCTGGTGTTGTGGAAGGCACCCCTGCCCATGACAGGGGCATTGGAACTAGATGATCTTTATGGTCCCCTCCAACCTAAACCATTCTGTGATTCCGTGAAAAATGATTGGTGCTGAAGGGGGGTTATTTAGACAGGTGGCAGTTACGAAAAGCAGGTCCTAGAATATCACATATAACTTGCAGGTATTAGTATGGTAAAGCAGAGATCAAAACATTGGTGCAGGTGCAAGCTTGTACCAAGCAAACTGAAATGAAATCTGAGATGGGAGTGAGTGGTGCAGTTGAGCTCTGACAGAGTGTAAGTAGTCAGCATATGTCAGAGATTCTTACTGGAATCTCAGGATTGATTTAATTACAAAGAAAATGTTTTGACTTAATTCTCAGAAATGAGCAATCCCTACTCGCATGAATCCCAGTTTTGCCTTAGGTTCTTCTGTCAAGTGATGGATGTCATCCATGCCCAGCCTACCAGTCCCTCAGCCTGATCCATTGCCTTCATGCCTTCTAGTTTATTCCTGCAGATCCTGTTTCAAGTTGAAAAATAAGATTGTAAAATCATTGTACCAGAAGCTGCTGTGGAATTTGTTTCTGCAAAGAAACAAAATTGCGGTTTGTTAGACCTATTAGGAACAGCCAAACTCTGTAGAACCTAATTCAGACCTCAAAATAAACCTTGAGAGTGAAGAAAATTACAGTGCACAGAACAGCAAGGCAGAATGGTCAGACAGCTCTGAGGGACAGAGACCTGTGTCCCATGAAGAGTGGGTGGTTTTTGATGCCCAGCTCCTTCTGTCCATGGAAAGGCCTGCCTCCATGCTCCCCAGGACCCCTGCAGAGCCTTTGTTATGCTAGAGCCCTGGAGTGGGAAGGAACATGGAGACATTCTAAGCAGCAGATGGACTGTAGTGTTCACATTAAAAGTATGTCATTTTTTTTGTGGGTCCCAGATCTCATTGCTTTATGTGAAGTGAGAACTGTGCTTAGCTCTGCTTTGAGTTACCCCTGTTCTGGATGCAGTAGGGGTAATTTGTTGTTTTGCAAGTGGAAGATGAATGGAATTACTCAGGTCCTCCTGGTGTACCTCCAGCAGTTCTCATCCAACTGCTTTGATTCTAACTAACATTTGTGGGTCAGATCTGTGAGTTCACTGTCTTTTGATGTAGAGGATGTTGTGAAAGAATTTCAGTTTTCTGACCCTTTGTTGTTCTCTTGTTTCTCTGCCTCCCTTTTTTCATTCTGACTGCATGATCTATGAATGGAAGATTGAGCAGGGATATTTTCCAGGAGAATGCTCATCTGTTTCCCTTAAAAAGCAGACAGGGAACATGAATGAGAGAAGGTAGATTGAGAAGAAAAGGGAATTGAAGCAGTGAAGTGGAGTTGCATTAATAACCATGAGAATAAATTACTCACACTTTTTTGAAAAGAATATTGCAAAATAAGTCAGTAATTGATATTTAGGAAGTTTGGGTTTTTTCTGTGGGGCTATTTAAAAATTATTCTACAAAGTATTAGCTATAACTTAATGCAAGTTATTATAAAGTAGAGAGAAAACAGATATTGAAACATGAGAATTTTCCTGCTAGTGCACGACAGGAAGCAGTTAGACTTTCAGGAGAACAAACAGTGAAAAAGATTAAAAAAAAAAAAAAAAAAAAAAAAAAAAAAACACACTTTCTCTACCCATATCAAATAACATACTCAAAGAGGATACCAAGAGCAGATGAAGCAGTTTGTGATTGTTTATCTTCAGTACCAGGTGACATCAGTGCTGGAAACAGCTCTTCTCATACTGCAGCTCTCTTCTCACCTAGTGAGAAGAAAAACATGATTAGAGAACATCTGCTCTAGTTCAATGGGGTGTAAGCATCAAACAAAGTTATTTGCAAGAGAACCTAAGGCCACTTAGTTCTAGGTTTTACATATGTACAAGACTAGACTAAGAATTTCACTGGAGAGTGCTTATTCTTAGGAAAAACACCCAACAAAATGTTTCAATATGTGAATGTAGTTGCCTTATCCACACGTTAAATCTGGGTGTGGAGCTTGACAGGTACTGTTTCCCTTCTAAGAATCTGGAAATGTGTGCTCATTTTTCCCTTTCCATTTTATTAACTCTTAGTGATGCAGGGCCCCCATGGGGGACAGTATTTGCCAGTTAAAAAGCATTGTGAGCATTATAGCACAAGCCTTGATGAGCTGATAGTGTTTAATAAAATTTCAGGGGTTAGTTTTAATCCGTGTCCTAACAGGAAGTAGCTGGAGTGTACCTGAGTTGAAGTACCTCCCAACCTAACCACAGACTTCTGTGTTCAGGTCATCTGGGGTAAGACTGTTGTCAGAGTAAGTATACAGCATGCACGTGTCCTTCCATACCAGCAGTAGATCTGCACTTACTCTGTAGCACTGTATTATGCCTGGTCTAATGCCCAGGCTTTTGATGTTCAGTAATTCAGACAGGGATGTTTTTCTCACCATTGCAGAATACTTCTGACAAGCGAGAACAATGAAAAGAGGTAATATTTAGGCTTCAGATCCCAATGTCTCCAAAAGTAACCAGAACCTAAAGCAGTAGGTTTTTTCCCTCTCCTCATGTGTCAACATCTCAAAAATTGCAGTGTCCCATTCTTTTCTCTCTAGAGCCCTTCACTATTCAATTTGCCTCAAGTGAAGTAAAAACCTCAAGTGTTTTAGATGACATAAATGGTTCAAGAGATCTGGTGGGACCCCTGGCTACCTATTTTCCTCCATCTTCTGTTTCCTTAGTCTTAAATTAAGGCCGGTGTCAGTACTGGGCTTTTGCTGACAGAAGAGAAGTTTTGGAAATTCGGCATAGGTAGTCATTCAAGTAATATAAAACACATCTAATAAGAGAGCCACAGGGACTGAGTGAAGAAATTTGTACAACTAAACACTTTTCTTACACTTGCTGTCCACTGTAACTCACTTTCCTCTTTTCTGCTTCACTAGCAAATCTCCAAAAGTAGTTGTGACCTTTCAAGTTTGATCAGATTGCAAGAAGCAGCCTCTTGGGAAGAAGGGATCAGAGAAAGATTTAACATTGCTGAGAACTTGCTGTTTACCATTTCAGTGGTGTGATTTAACTTTCTGCTTTATACTGGTTGTCATAAGGGTTAAATAAATGTCATGGCTTTTAAACACAATCCAGAAGAGTGACACTGCTTTGTAGTTTGAAACAAAACATGTCTTTATGGCTGGGCAGCATATCCAGACTTGAGATATCGTGGTAATTAAAATAACGATAATTTAATGTAGTGATCCTTATCCCGTAGGAAGGCTTGTTTGCTCAAAATTGAAGTATTGCATATGCTAAAGTCAGAGTTTGATGTAGGGGAGTAAAAGTCCATGGGCTGGCAGTATGACACCAAATGGAGCTCAAATAAACCAGACTGTATATTTGTGTTTTAATTAACTTAATAGATGTGTCTGTGAAGGGCTGCAGCTAAACTTTGGTAGACTGAGTTGACCAGAGAACTGCTGTTCCTAAAATAGGATTTATTTTTTATTTTTTCTAATACATTTACCATTTGAGACATCTCTAACTGATGGCTGGATAAGATTAATATTGGGACAAGTCTGCCATTTGTCACAGGGCTTCCTGAAGTGTCTTTTGCCAGTACTGACCTTTATGGTACATAATGATGATATCCTTACTGAAGAGTTTTTCTTAATGGGAAAATGTCCATCAACCAAATTCTCACCATCATCCTTTGAACGACTCTCCTGAGAAACTCTGATGTAATTACTAGTTCAAGTGCTATTACTGAGATTAGAGACATCTGTTTGCTTTGATTTTCAGTCTCCCAGTGCCCTGAAGTACTGTGCTCGGCTGGAGCTGCCAAAGCCTAAAGCAGCAGCAGTTGCCTCTGCTCACTGTGCAGGGCGTGCTGTGTGTTGCTTTGCAGGGAACAGGGTATTTCTGTGTCATGCTTGCATCCAGCCATGGGCATTGCATCCTGCAGGAGAAACGTACTTTTCTTCCAGACTGTATCTTCTCCCAGTAATGGGGTTGCCCTCATTGCCAAGGATGTGCTAGCTCAGAATCATAGCAGCCTCTGAATTTATGGCTCCTTTTCAGGGTAAAAGGAAGAAGATGGGCTATGGAAGGGCACTACTCAGATCTGATTCCTTTCATGCTGCAGGGGACTAGGGATGCCTGTGTAATCAGCTGAACATATCTCTTCTGGGAGCAGGGAGAGTAAATGTATGGAGTTTTCTGGATTCAAAACCAGCGTCTGACCATCTTAACTCTTTGAGCTGAGCCCCATACCAGACATATCTACAAAGCAAATACAAGAACCCCAACCTAATCCAGCTACAAAATCTGATTCTTGATTTAAAGTTAACCTAAAGTTAAAGCTTATTTCCAGCTATAATTTTTTGTCTATATTCTCAATCTAACAATGAACAGAACATGTATAATATGGCATTTTTAATTTTAAATTAGGTAAGTGGGTTTTTGGTGGGGCAAGGGTATATGTAGTGTATTTGGGTGGGAATGGTGTTAAGCAAGCTCATTCCCTCTAGGCATCTCACTTGAATGTTATGCCTTACCTACCTGCGTGCTAGTGCAGATTTGTATCTAGATGCAATTGAGGATGAAAGTCAAGAGTTTGACCAGCACTACCAAATTCTGAGCTGGGCCTGCAGTAGATCTTTTGGAGCAAGACTCTTCTCCCTCCTTCTAAACACAAGGGTGGAAGGATTTACAACCTGACTTAACTCCATAGATATTGCATAATATCTCTTTGATGAGGGCCTCTGATTAGTTTTTTAAGTCATACAAAAGGAATGTGGTATGTTTTTAATGCTCTGTAACTGCATAAATGCATCTTACCAGCATCATGATAACTGCTGTAATGCATTCCCTTCTAAGACAATCTAAATTAAGAGCTATTTTAAAATTATTTCATATTCCTTTTAGAGCAGTTTCTAGTTCTTAATAACTAGATTTTTTTGTTTTAGGGCACTTTAATATGAAAGGTAGGGACTTCGTGTAGGAGATTGTGTTCAAAATCTGACCTGCATCTACAAGCATAGTATTCTCTTGCATTTCACTGACCTCTTCCAACCAAGTACCTCATTTTGTTTCAGAAAGCAGCTGTTCTAATCTCACAAAGACCGCATAATAACCTGGTATACTGAAGCACAAGCTAAATAGCCTAAAGTCCCAAAGCATGCTTACAGAAGTATGTTTTTTGTTTTTTCTCCAAATCTTCCTCATTGAATATGAAATTGTTTGATTGCTTGTGCTGTAAAGAATCTCTACTGTAGACTCAGCACAGGTCTTTGCAGACAAAAGTCTAAGATTTTTTGACAGAAACTTGCACTTTGTTACTTCATTATAGCAGCCAGACTCTTTCTTTTCCATCCCCAGTACAGCAGCTTCACTGGCAAAGGATTTGATCAAACTGAAATGCAGAGTTCAAAACTTCTTGAAGCAGCTGAGAGGGGAGGGAGCACAATGGAGGCCTGTGTGAATCAGGAGCAGCATGCTGATGATGAATGGGAACAGCAATGTGTTGTTTCTTCTGGTGAATATGAAAGTAGTAGGTGGTAAGCTTGAAAAAAAAAAAAACCCAACATTTTCACTATCCTACACTGCATAGCTAAACAAGGAAATTCAGTGCCACAGAGTGCTGTGAATGCTAATTTGTGTGTGTTCAAAAAAGCAACTAGATTCATGTTAGAAAAACCTGTAGAGAGCAGATAAACCCTTACTTTCCTGAAGAAGTCCCTAAAGGACTGCTGCAAGAGGCTATGACAAGGACAATGTCCTTGTGAGCTTTTGTGGTTTTATACTCTTTCCTGGACACCTGCCACTATAGCCTTTCTCTCTGCTGATTTGTGTCATTATGATCTCGCATTGTCCTGATACTGGAAAAAAGTCCCCTTCAGTAAAGGATACTGAAGATCTCCTTGGCAAAGACCAAAAGAAAACGGGGGCGGGGGGGAACCTGAAGGAAAAATAAAATACAGAGAAACAAAGTGAATAATAGGAACAGTTTCCATGGGAGAGTGTGTACATGTACCCCATCACTACAAATACACATCTGAGTTTCCGCTTTTTGGAAACACCACAGGGCTCCACAAACCTGGTAGTGCAAAGGATTAGTCTCATCCTGGGGAACAAAAACACCTTCCTAATCCTGGTTGGATGAATCTTTTTGGTCTCTTAAAAAGACTAGGAAACCTAAAGCTGGTTTGTTTAATACAGTGTGTTTAAGTCCTGTCCCCTTTTGTTCCTTCTGTTGGTCATATTGCAGTCAGATGGGTGTTCAAATAAAAAGACAGCTGACATTTTTCCAGGCTTCTTTGATGAGTAGCTGGAGTGAAATACATGTGAAATTACTTAAAACTGTTGGTACTGGTACCTGCTGGATGAGTGGGATGCTGCCTATGGGGATCCCACCTTGTGCTGAGGAGCAACTTTTGAGCCAGTCCTGGGCTGTGTTCTCCTGAAAAAGTGGTCTGAACTTTGTCTGACTGCAGTTTAACCCTGGATTTTGGCAGCTCTGTGTAAGGCAGAACATAATGATTTGAGTCATGCTGCAGAATATAAGTGCTTTTGAAATGAGATGCAAAGGTTAAAAATGAAATGAAATTAAAATCCTTGGGTATTTTTTGAGAGAAGCTGAAGTAAAATGAGTAGAGGAAGGTGCGGAAGTGATCATGATCTGTAATAAATGAAAATTCTTTAGAAATCTAAAGTCACTTCTTAGATACATTATTAAATGTGGTCTCTGGCATTTCCTGCTTAGTAGGATAAACAGGAAAGGGAGAGGAAAGGTTGGTAACTTCATTCATACGTAACTCAAATTCTTGCTAATGAAGAAAAGATAATTTCCCAGTTGGCAACTTCGTGTTTGAAATGCTTCATTTTTCACTCTACTACATGAACATCTGTCCTGCTATTTGCCTTTCATACAGAAAATTAATTTCTTATTGTCTGAGATAAGCTTGCAAAATATTTATAAGGGAAAGGCTATGGAAGTATATCAGTATTGGGGAAAAAGCGCCACAAATGTATTGGTTCATTGACAGGGATATGTTTATAGAATATTCTCTTACTCGAGCAGACTTAAGAAACAGGTATTTATTTCAATCACAGAGCAATAACTGTTGCCAAAATGAACGTAATTACTGTTTCATGGTATACAGGGGCAGGGGTCATCCTGCAGATTTGAAAGCAAATTCAAATAAGCATCTTGTTCAGCCTCATGGTGAAGCATATGAACTGAATAAAGTACATAGTGTAGAAGAGTTAAGTTTCAAAAGGTGCTGAGATATCAGCTCTGTGCCCTGAGCATGCCTGGCTCAGATGTGTCTTCTGCTTTGTTTCAGCTAGCAGGGGCTGTGGCAGTGCTATCCTCCTTAGGTACTCACTGTGTTTGCCTTCCAGGGCCATGAGGTCGAATCCACCTAGGAAGAAGGCCTACCTCTCCTTTCTTTTACAGTAAGGTTCAGTCCTGGCGCCACAAGAAGATTAAGCTTCCAGCTGCTCCAGCAAGGTGGTTGCCCTGGTTTCCCGCTGATTGTTCCAGTGGCACATATGCATGCTAATTGCTGTACTGTCATGGCCCGCTTATGGCTGAAATAAGTGTCACAAGCATCCTGTTGGGCCCTGAACTGTGGGAGGATGTTTGCCTTCTTCACCAGCCTCCCTCAAGAAAAATGCAGGTGTATGATGAGGGTTTGTTGGGAAAGAAGGGGCAATTCTGGTATTGTGGTTTCCTCACTGGTCAGTCTTGGAATGACATCTTCCATGAGTCTGCTGGAGCGTAACGCCTGTGTGCTTGTGCCCTGAACAGGGCTATCGGAAGGAAATGAAGTTTGGTTCCACAAGGGTGCATTTAGTGCAGCCCCTAAAGTCCATAACTGCAGTGCTAAGTGCTGTGAACTGAAGTCATGTCCTCAATCTCTCATTTAGAAGGAGCACCAAGCTCTGAGTTCAGCAGGGTATGAGTTCTGTTGGATTTCGTTTCCTCTCTGTTCACAACTGCCTGTTCCTGCCTGGAAGCCTGAACTGTTGCTCTCAGGTGAACAGAGTAGACAGGATGCCTCCCTCTTCTGTGTATTTGTATGAAAGTGGTCTACAACATAAAATAGCGGTAGTGACAGATTTTTGCATGAGCAAGGTAGGCTTACGGCCACGTGCTCTTTGCTGCTCTCCTGTCATGCTGGATGTGGCTCCTTGGCACTTTCATAAGCTGTGATAGCCTAACCACTGTCAGGGTCACAGCCATCCCTTCGCAGCATTACACAAGACATGATCATCTTTTTTTCACAATAAACTTGGCGTGTTCTCTGCTTCCCCTTTTAGTAAAGCACCAAATCTCCCTATGGTTTCCTGCTTTTGTACTCTGCTGTATGCTGTGCAGACAATTCCTAAGGAACCTAAGGAGACTATAATTAAACTCTTGATGGAGACGCTTGAAATGTTGATGTTACATGCCTGAAGACTGGAAAATACTGACATCTGCTGTGATTTTCTAGTTCTGAACACACTTCTGATTTTTCCCCACTTTTTCAGTTATACCGTATGATTGCTACTTGCAACGTCTCTTCCTGTGGAGACATTTCAAGGAGTCCTCAGGCCATTTCCTCCTCCTGTTCTGCTAAAACTAAGGGTTTTCAAGGACAAGCATGTTGTAAGTGTGAACTGTGGTACATTCCAGACTGTTTTCAGGTCCTGTGTCGCCTCTGACTCCTGGTACATTTTTGGAGACAAAATGTCACCCCTGCTCTTGGAGTGAGAATCCCTTTCTTTAACTGACAGTAGATTGTATTTTGGCACAGGATGAATGTGTTTCTGGAATTGCCTGTACAAGTCTCCTATGTCTCACTACAGCATTTGGCTGCTGCAGACAGTACATAGATGTGACTAATAGTCAGACTTACTGGAACAAAACAAATGCTGGTACTGCCTGGGTTGGTGTCCCGGTAGGGTGCTAGCATGTCCTTGTTTGGCAAAACAGAGCATTCCTTCCTGAGTGCTTTCCCCTTCTTGCTGAGCTGAACTCAGCAGCACTGAGAAATAGCAGCATCCTCCTCTACATTCATCTCAGAGAGAAGCTGCTGAGGTCAGGTTTTGAACGCTATTCCCTAAGAGACCTAAGGTACATCATTCCTGCATATTAACACAAGTGTTGAATTTTACAGCACCTTGTCTGCAGTGGCCTAATGTCTTCTGTTGCCCTTTTCTCTGGTAATGTGAGTAACTTATCCAGAAAAGATGTGTATGCACTGCTTTGCTTCCTAATATGTGGTACTCATGGTTTTTTTCTAACAAATGGCACCAGTGCTGGCCTTGGGGAAGAGGAAGGAAAGCTGAAATGTTCTTGTTAGGGCACATTTGTGGTCTCAGAAGTCCTCTGCATAATTTCATGTTCTCCAAATGTGAGTTCAAGTCAGGAAGAACATCCTCTCCACCTCAGAGGACTGAGGTGTTTGTACAGCCTGTGTCCTGCTTGTTTCTGAAGTTCTTTAAGCAGTGATGTGCAGATCCTTTTGTTTGAGAAGCCCTACAGAAATGAGCACTTTTGGACACCTGCACACCTGTGCTGGTGGCACAGCTTACATTTACATAAAATCATCCATGGGCACAAGGACTGAAATAAGCAATCACTTATCATCACAGCAATGCAAGAGCACAAAGTTGAAACCCAGCAAATGGACAGGGATATGAACTTCCAGACACACGTGGAAATCTCATATAAAGTTTCAGCTATGTGTCTGTGCTACGTATCTTTGCAAATCCTAGTGTTGTTTGGGATCACATTCCACATTCTTGGAATAAATTAAAATGCTTATTCTCTATGTGATGTTCACAGCTTTTATAAATTTTTCCACTGCATTTTTTTACTTCAATATTTTTGCGTCTTTGTTTCCTTTCTCTGTATTTAAATGCCTCAACAAACATTGTTCAGCTGTTGCACTGCAAGTGGCTGGTGATTCAGAGCAGACCCAGAACTGGTAAGTTCTTGGTTCAGATGGAGTCAGGCACAAAAGATGAGGTTTTCCACCCCTGCCCATAGGCTGTCCCTTGATGAGCCCTTCTAGGGTTTTGTCTCTTGCTTTCACTGCTGTAAAATGGATTGGTGATGAGTGCTGCCTTTGTAAAAAGGGAAAGATCTCCAAACAAGGAGTGCTGTTATGACAGCGTGAGACAATTGCAGGTGTGTCCTGAATGAGCCTACAACCACACCCCACTGTTGCTTTCTTCAGTTCACTGAGGGTCTATTTCAGCTTCCCTGGCAGTAAAATGAAACTGCTGTTGGATAGCCCAAGAATGAAGGAAGAATCTTTGGTGCATATGGAACCTTGTGTATTTGAAGAGGCTTATATAAATGAAATGTACATTAATGATAGTAGCCTGGATTTTTTACGAGCATTCTTTCATCTGCATTTAGCTAGCTGAAAAGTCTAATCTTAGTATACACTGTGTTTTATTTTTTTTAATCCTTGCAAATACAAGCTAATTATTTTCATCTAGTAAGAAGCAGATAATAAAGTTTTGACTACAAGACATGACTGCATGTCTCAGAAACCTACTAACTGCCCCTGAAGTATTTAGCTTTCTGAGATCTACAGGTATGTTCCTCATTTTGAAAGTGCTCTGTCTCTCATTGTCTTCTGTTGCCCCGACTTTGTTATAGCATTTTCAGTCTGTCAAAAAGAAAATGAGTATCCAGATTCCCAAAGCCTGGAAAAAGGTCATTAAATAGATCAGAGAAAAAGGAAATAGCATTTCTACTAAATCAGGGACTTTTTATACAAACCATGATGGGTCATGCTGAAAGCTGTCTAACTTGTTGATCTTAGCAATGTTTCTTTTCTTGAAAATTAGCCAAGAATTTAGCTCTTTCCATAACTTTCTAATCTACCTACAGAGCAGAGTTCAGATCCTAAAATTGGTATGGTGTGAATCCGGCATTCTTCTGAGTAGTCTTTAAAAATTCTTTGATTACAACATGGTTGAGAATAGAGTTTAGCCTGTGGTTTTACTTACCCTGTTAGTTATTATTAAATTCTTTTGTGCATGACATATAGTATTGTAGAGCACAGGATTTTGACATATTTTTGCAGCCCTGACAACCACCAGAAAGTGGGTTGGAAGACAGCAGGTACAAATTAAGTTTTTGCAGCTATTTACTTCTCAAAAAAGTGCATTTTCTGGAGGCACAGGACATTCCTTTTCCTTTGGGAGAGGATCTGTTAAATACTGGGAATTGACACTGAACACATGGGGAGCTCTCCTCTTCACTGATGTCACAGATACTCTGAGCCACAAATTATGGTGTTGTTTTTTACAGATGTGTCTGTGTGGCTCAAGGCATCTTTTATCTCTAAGTCACTGTCATGTGTCCTGTCACTGGCTGTTGTGAAAGGGAAAATCTTTGTTTCACCAAGTTATAGGGCTCAGAGCCCCCTTTGTGTTGGACATCTAAGGGGTGGATATAATATAGTCTGACGTTCTAGGAGTGTGCATCTCCTGTATTTCTTGGTGTAGGTGCCGCACATCTAGGGAATTGGGGACAGTTGACCAGAATTTTGAAGAGGTTCCTACACAGCTGCCTGCACTCACTCAGCTCCTGTTTTCTAAATGATCCAGTCTGTGGCTCTACTATAATTCAGCTTTTTTTCAATCCATCCATGATATTTGAGGCTTCTTTCTCTTGAAATATTACTTGGCTTTTTCATATATACTTCACTGAGGAAACTAATAAATGTAACACATTTCTTAACAACTTGCATTCATTAGATGGGTTAACGAGGAGAGATGTAAAAAGGATCCAGCCACCAGGGGAAAGGAAAAAAAACTGTGTAAGCTTGAGTTTTGGCAAAAGCGACTTGAGGAAGGACCTGGTTTTAGAAATGTCATAAAAGCAGTTTATCCTTGAGAAAGCTTGTGGCAGTGTGGCACAACACAAGATGGCAGTGTGTAGGTGCAAATAGGAAGATCAGAGATGGTGGCAGGGTTGAGTTAGAAGAGGAGGTGGTGGAGAAATGGACAACCAGCAATGTGCTAGAAGACTTGTGGGCTGTCCTCTAATTAAAGGATGCTCCAGGATTAGAGGGCCTAGACAGTGAATGTTTTGCTGTGTTCATCAAAGCTAGGGGATAAAGAAGAGAGATGTGAAGACATGGTTAATATATGTGGAAAGCACAGAAAATTCTGGGATGCTTTAACTTTTAGGGAAAGCACCTCCCACACACCTTAAATCCTGACTAATTGGAGATAGCTGTCATACCCAGTCTTAAATGGATAAACGAATGGGAAAAAAAAAGTATGCCTCAGTACAGCTGGTCCTTATGTCAGTACAGGGGAACTACTTGCAGGTACAGAGGCAGGTACAACTCCTCTAGCCCAATGCAGTACAAAGGGATAAACAGAAAAAAGATTCCCCTCACTTCATGAGGGGAGCAGGAGGTGTACTCCAGGGCTCATAAATTGTTACAAACATAAGATTCAGGACGCTGCAGCAAGCCTGTGCTGAGGAGCCCAAGATAAAATTAGAAACATACCTACAGTCAGGTAGTCCAGGGCAATATTTGCACTCCATTTTAAACAAATTACACTAGAAAGTTTATTTGGGAGCTAATGTTTGCCAAAATAGGGAATATGATTCAGGATTTGTCCCGGCCAGTGTTGCTACATATAAACTAAGGAAACTTTTTACAAGGGCATGTAGTAGTAGGACAAGGGGAATAGCTTCAAACTGAAAGAAAGTAAGTTTAGAATAGATATTAGAAAGAAATTCTTCACTGTGAGGGTGGTGAAGCACTGGAACAGGTTGCCCAGAGAAGTTATGAAATGCCCCATTTCTGGAAGTGTTCAAGGCCAGGTTGGATGGGGCTTTGAGCAACCTGGTCTAGTGAAAGGGGTCCCTGCCCATGGCAGGGGGATTGGAATAAGATGATCTCTAAGACCCATTCCAACCCAAGGCATTCTGTGATTCTATGAAATCAGCCACAAGTTATCAGTCTTTTCTGGACTTTCTTGCTGGGTGTTTCTGCATCTCGTCTACCCTTCCTGTCATACTTGACAGGAGATGGTAGAAAGTTCATGAATCAGGAGTCAGTGTAGTAACTGAAGCCAGAAAATGATAGGTATTTCTTTGTGTGTTCAGACTATACAGGTCAGCATTGTTCCCTGCAAGACAGGAATGCCCATTTCAGAAAAACAGGAAGATTACTTTGGAGCAACAGTTCTTGTGAAGGTAATTGTCTGGCAGCAAAGGGCAGTTTATTGCACTTCACGCTATCTAGCTAAAATTTACATGTGTTTGCAGTACTAGGAGTTTACAAACAGTGGGTAGAGATAGATTTGTCCAGAAATTACTGGTTTTAAACTGCTGAATGTATAAGGTAAAGTCACTGTCCAAATGTGCCTGTTTCCGTTGACTTTGCTGGTACACAGACAACTTGCAGAAACAAGTTGGCTAGAGCCATGTGAGATGAATTCTCCTTTCTGTCACGATTATCCACTGGCATAGCTTTTAGGAGCTCACAGACGGACTCAGGAGGCTCCTTGTGCTGCCATGTGTGCTGGCACATCAGTCAAGGATTCCATTCTGGTGGAGTTGTCTTTCCTCCCTCTGCCTTTTTATTGCCATCTCCTTCCTGCCCAGGTGTTATTGAAGGAGATCAAGTACTGGACTTGTTGCTTTGAAGCACTGATGTTTTCATGGAATAAGTGGCTTCTGGCTGCTGCTAGCTGCTTGACATGCCCAATGTCAAACCAGGGACACAGGCATTGATTGCACCAAAGATGCAGCCAGAGACCTAGTCTTACAGTGCTATAAAAAATAGAAATAGAATCCGCTTTCTCCTGGATTCTGCTGAAAGTCTGGCATCTTAGCAGATGACATCCACAGAAATACCCAGCTTGGGCACATGCCCCTTCCAATTCAGCAACCACTACCTTTTCTCTATGATGCCAGAAAGAATCATGCAACAGAGGATTTTCTCCTGGCAGCCTGTCAGCAGCATGGAAATAGTGTCAGCTTCCTACACCAACACAGTTTCAGGACAGTAGGTAAGGACTGCTGGTCCTGGCCTCCCAATAGTTTCTCACAGGTATTGCCAAGTGTTTTGATGAGTGTTGGGATCTGGTGTGGGGTATCTATACAGAGTACTTTGCAGTTGTTTATGAAAAGAGATCACAGAATATGCTGAGTTGGAAAGGACCCATATGGATCATTGAGTCCAACTCGATGGCACAGCACCATCCCCAAGAATCACACTATGTGCTTGAGAGCATTGTCCAAACACTTCTTGAATTCTCTCAGGCTTGGTGGTGTGACCACAGCCCTGGGGAGCCCACTCCAGTGCTCAGCCATACTGGGTGAAAACCTTTTCCTAATATCCATCTTAAACCACTCCTGAGACAACTTCAGTACATTCCTTGAGTCCTGTCATTAGTCACAAGAGAGAGGAGATCAGTGCCTGCCCCTGCTCTTCCCCTCACAGGAAGTTGTAACTGCAGTGGGGTCTCTCCTCAGTCTCCTCCAGGCTGAACAGACCAAGTGCCCTCAGCCACTCCTCACACGGTTTCCCCTCAAGGCCCTTCACCATGCTCATTGCCCTCCTTTGGACACTCTCTAATAGCTTAATATTTACAGGGTTTTCTGAAACTTTTTAGCAACAGAAACTAAGCCAATGTAAACAACATGGGGTGTGTGCATTCCTTTGCTATAGTTATATAATTAGAGCAGAAAAATGTACACTAACAAAGCTTTCCCATGTAGATAGGTCTTTTTCTTTCTGATGTTTAAAATACTCATAATTTGTTTGTCTCAGGAGTTTTTTTATCTCATTGATTTGGAGTGGGCCCAATCACTTGGGAAAAATCATGAAATCGTACCAGTTTCTGTAGTAGGCAGCAGCCTTGGTTGGTGTTGCACTACTCCAGTTAAAGCATTGCAAACAAGTGCAGAGCCAGTTTCAGTTACATTTTTCCAAAGTGCTGCAGGATTTTCTGTATGATCTTCAATTGAAAATACAAAATGTTTCTGAATAAAAAAACCTGTTCATTTGAGTTTGTTCCTTCCATGACACAAAGTGCAAGCTTTGAATGGTAAGCAGTGTAGAAGGTAAAAGTCCCACATGCATTAGAGAAGTCTGCAAACCTGTGCAAGGACAATGTTAGAGCAGGGCATCAGCTTCTTGTTTCCCATGTTGCATGCAAACTTGGGACTGTCATCATTGCTTGTGCTGTTGAGTTGATAGTTAAGTCTCTTCTTAGGTATCTGCAAACAGTTCTTTCCACTGTTGTTATTGAAATGCCACATTCTTACATTTCACCCATGGCACAGGAAGAAGTGCATTGCAGTTGTGTAGTTGTGCTCTTGAGTGGCTGCTTTACATAAAGGAACTCAAATGAAACCAGTGGTCACCAAATCTCTGGCAAATCTGTTTGGCCTCAGAGCACAGAGGTGGCCTCCCAACACAGGTGACAGGAGGTGCCCAGCCACAGGGCTGGCTGTCAGCCCTGCTCAGCTGTGCAACGGCAGCGATCTGCCTCTCCCGTTATTCAGTGTTATCCCAAGATCTTGCCGTGTTTTCTAGATCTGTATGTAAACTCTTGCACTTACTTTGTGTTCACATACATGTGGGCTGGTAAAGTAATAAAAGGCAGGTATTTATTCACATTTCCTCTGTCATCACTGGTATGGTTTGAAGCAGGAGCCTGGCTCAAGCTGGGGCACAGGTGCTGTAGGAGTCTTGCTATACTGTGGGGGCTTGAACTAAGCATGGAATGATACTGTCAGAGCCCCTTCCAGTGTGTCCCTGAGACACATCTACCTTGGAGGGAATTTTGTCACTATTTTGCACTCCTTGTGGGCTGCTGCTTTGCCTCTGACACAGCGTGTGTGGATTGGAATTGGTGTTTGCTGAAAGCCTGGGACATGCATTGTATAGTATCTCCCAGGATTTGTCTTCCAAAAGCTCATTAAACTGATCTGGTTAAGGGCCATCAACCCTCTTAGATTAGAGATATACAGACCTTCAGTGGACTCTACTCATCTGGGTACTCTAATATCTTCATACGAACTCTATCACAGTTGAGAAAAAGCTGCCTACGTCATGTCTGCCATCATGGCTCCTGCCATGAATGCATTTTCTATTTTATTAGACAACGTATGCTGTATAATATAAGGGAAGACTGATTCTTCAACTGAGAGGAACTGGTTTAAGTGAGTTACATACAAATAAATTCTGTAAGGAGTTCAGCATTGAGTCTTCACAGCTTACCTTGGATTCCTGGGAATGATGAGCATCTCAGTATATGGAGCAAACTGATGCTCTCTCTGCAGTCAATTTCTCATGTGCATCAGGTGTGTACAAGGTGTGTACAGGGAAGTGCACACTACCGTCTGTTCCTATCCACCATCTCGGCCAGGGGCATGCAAACCAACATCCCACCAGCTCCTGTCCTGGAGGTGTGTAGTTTGCAAGTAGAAATTCAGCTTGGAAATAGTTTTGTACTAGTCTAAGTAAAGTCTTAGCTCAGTATTTGGGAGAGGAAGCAAAAAAATTCCTGCATCTTCGCCGTTTGATACCTTCTGTATTTCATGGGAAATGGTTGTATTTGGACACTGGCGCTTGGTTCTGAGACTCCATTATCATTCTAAATAATAGGGTTGTCCATGTTGGTAAGAATACTAAAATTGGGCACATTTGTCACTTGAAAATGGCAATGCTAAGTTTAATTCCTGTATTCAACATACATAGGTAAGCATATGAAACAGCAGATACAAATTACTGTTTAGAGACAGTTGAGTTGGTTATAATTGGGGTTCAGGTATTCACACTGAATCTGACATTTGCATTTTATTGTAGAGCAGACATGCAGACTATATTTTGCATAGTCTGTCATCGTCATATGCCTTTGGGGTTTTGCAGATACCAATACTTTCAATACCAGTGTTCTGAGCAGAACATTATTGGGGTAAAAATGCAGAAAAGACATCTTGGAGTTTGCCAAATAATCCCGTTCATTTTTTTCCTTGATGAGGAAAATTGCTTCATTCGTTCTGTAACTCCTGCCTGTAAAATGAGTCCCCAAGTTTTGGTACAGCTTCAATGCTCTGAGGAAAAAATGCTACTGTTTCAACAAAAGCTATTCTAGCAGGTGTTCTCCACCTTTTTTCATTACTTAGAAGAGAGTTTTGCCTAACATTCTTATCTACAAAGAGCCTAAGAAGCACGAGAAGGTTTATTTCCTTCTCCTGGACAGCAGTTTGTTTGCCTTCTTTTTCTGTGGTGAGGTGTGTGTGGTTTTTTAAATTCAGCTGCAAAGCTTCCTGTCCCTTGCATTTGCAATGTGGTGGGTAACCACTTTTACCTGCTGAAAAATGAAGCTATTTGATGATGAACACCCATCTCCCAGCCTTTACTCAGTCTCCTGAATGAGATAATTTTTCACTACTTAAGCTGTTACATGGTCATGAGCTCACTTTATCAGGCTGTTTCACCACAGGTCTGTTTTAACTGAAGGCATGTCTATAGCTGTGCCCCTCAACTGTCGGGTGCCTGTGAGGATCCATCACCACAAGTGAGCGGAATGGTTGTCTGCAAAACCTGCCTCTTTCAGCCTGAGCACCCACAGGATGACGTAAATTCCTTTCTTGGTATCAGAAAGATTCTGCTCACTGAGGAAAGTAGGCTTAAGATGAAAGTCTAGAGCTAAAAAGTAAAGGAGGATCTGATACAGACATAGCTTTGTGAAATAGTTGGCTCTGAGGAATAGTTCATCTGGGAGAGAAAAAGTCCATCAGGCTGGCTTTACTACGACCTTTGCCTTTATTTCTTCTTCATGGTTTATACTTTCTTTTCAGTCTAAGCTGATTTCATCATGTTCAAAACCCATAATTAGCACTCCTAAATTGCATGAAAATGACAAGTTACTGTGAATTTTTTTGAATAGTTTGATATTTATATTCAGTTGTGACATTTCCTCACTTGCTGTGCAGATGCTTCAAAATCACTACTTTTTTAAAAGCCAAGACTGTTGCTCAGCAGATGTTGCATTTAACACAGATACTCGGTGTGCAGTTCCTTGTATGTCAAGCTAGGGTAAGCTTGAAATTGTGCCCTCAAAGCTGAGTCTGGTCTGCCCTCTTGTGTCTTTGGAATGTGTTGCCAAATGCTCCCCAAATATACAGCTGCTTTACCTTTAGAGCTGGAATTTTCCCCTCAGTGACTTAAAGAGTGAGATGCAACACATGGATATTCATATATGCATTGATTTTTCGGTGATGAGTATAGATCAACATATGTTTGGACTAAATCTGTTCTGCCAGTATTCCTCATGCACATGCACTTCTGAGGGGAAGGGAAAACAACTTGAGAGTATTTTTAATACAGCTCAAAAGTGCTGAAATAAACCTGTTAAAGTTGTGGGGTTTATGAATAAAGTTTTTAGGCTTACGAAGCTTCAACTGAAAAATTGTCTACTAGAGGGAGGAGTGAAGAAGGGATTCTTTCAGTTCATGGGGGCTGTGCTGCTGTGAGGTTGGGGTTGGCTTCCCTTGACTGACTGCTTGATGTAGCAACTTTTGACCTTAGCAGAAGTTACAGTCCAAAGCTGTAAGTGTGCAGTCATTAAAGGGATTCCAAGGGCAAAACACTCTGTCATGTAGTGCTTTAGGATACCTTTGAGATAAGATTTAGCTGCATGCTTGAAAAAACCTTGCCAGCGTCTCTTGTGTGGTTGGGATTTTTGGTTGAAAAAGAGCTCAGTAGACAGGGGTGAACTGGAAGTTCAAATTTCCTCCCCTTATTGTATTAAGAGAAAAAGACATTGCCCCGGCTGCATATCCTCTCTATTCCCACAGGAGCAGAGTGCCACAAGCTGATGGAAGCTAGTAAAGCACAGTTTACTGAAAATATATTTATTTTTAAAGTCTTAAATGTTTTCAAATCATAGTGCAAACTGTTCTATTAAAGCGTGGCTTTTTTCAACAAAGTAGGAAGTTTAGAGTTTGTTACCATCTGTTGTAATTCTTTCTGACAGTTTAAGGCTTAACATTTGCTCCATGAGTGTTGTATGATGAATGGCCTGAGCCAGTCCTGATTTTGACATGGATGGTTTTGTGCTTTTCTTAAGGGTGTTTACACCAGAGACCAGCACTTTTCAAAGCAGCGTTGTCATTTTTCTGCATAATACATTGTGTGATGTAGAGGTCATGCACCCAGTCTTTTCAGGAATAATACTGACAACCTTTCCAGGCACAGAGACCAACTCAGACACAACTGTGCTCCATTTGGAATTGCTAAACAGAATTAGGGGATCTAGGTATGCCAAGTCTGTTGGACATCTGGGGGACTCCAGGCCTCCTCTTGTGCTCCTTTGACAAACTGCATCTTCCTTCCACCTGTTTCACAAATTCACTGTATCAACTTCTTTTAACCTTCCCTTGTCCTCAGCACGCCCCTCATTTGGTGCATCTTTTACCTTCTGTGCGTAAACAAAGAAGGTACTGCTAATGATGAGTATTGAGCCTGGGCAAAAGATATGAAAATCTTCAGTAAACACCTTGTGGTTTATGTTTTTCCAGTAACACTCTCAGGATTTTGGTTGATGATGCTCAGACTGAAGCTCCAAACAGGTAGTTTATTCATCTACTGTAATGAGCCCTGTAGCATCAAAAAGGTCTTTTTCCTGGAACTTCTTAAAGTAGCTCCAAAAAGCCTTGCCTGGCCAAGGGGAGGTGAAGCCTTTTCCCCACTTCATAAACAGAAGTTCAGAATTAGACTGTGTTTGTTGAATGCATTGTGGTCTTGTGGCAAGAGGTTGGTGGTGCTGAGAATACTCTTTTTTCAGTGTCTGCTGCACTTCCTAATCCCTAGGCTGGGTGGTGAAGAAAGGTGAATTATGAGGTAGGGAAACATGTTAGACAGTAAATCTGAAGTTTAATAGGCAGCGGCCTTCTCATTGTTTGTATTTCTAGACACAGGTTTTGAGCTATTCTCACAGATGACCATAAATTCTCTTAAAACTTTCTCTGAAGACAAAGAAATACAGTTTGTTTATCTATGAATGCAAAGCATTGGATCTGCAATCTATTATTTGTTTTCTTACCTGTCCAAAATCATAAGGACCAAAGAAATTGGAATAGGTCTTTCTTCTCTTATGGTTTATTTTTTCCCCGCTGTCATCTACAACTGCCCACTGTGTTGGTACTTCTCAAACTTTTATAGTACAAGGACTATTTACCCTCATCAAAAACCATCCTGGCACTGTCTTGTACAGCCCTGTTACAGTGGTTTCCATTTATTTTTAAGATTTGGTTCAACTGGGAACAGCCATGTATTATTCTTATTTTTCCTCCATCCGTTTTGCCTGGCTCCTGAATGGAAGTGTGTGTTGAGTGTTTGGCCTCTTGTGCCTTCTTCTGGGGGTTTGGGTATCCTGT
This sequence comes from Picathartes gymnocephalus, assembly GCA_013390045.1. Lineage (NCBI taxonomy): Eukaryota > Metazoa > Chordata > Aves > Passeriformes > Picathartidae > Picathartes > Picathartes gymnocephalus. The sequence continues at coordinate 223,174 of WEKY01052732.1, read as the reverse complement.
GACTGTTCAGCAGGCTGTCTGCAGGCCACCAGGGTGCCCTGAGTAGAGAAGCATTACTCAGCACCTCTTACTAAAGCAAATCCTGAGCACAAGGAATTCCACCAATTCTCACTGCCAGAAAACGCTTTTCCCCAGGCAGTTTTTAGTCTGCATCTTCCCCATCTTCACATCCCATCGCTCCTGTCACTATTGTTGAACTTCATTTGGAATAGTCCCCTCCTGGCAAGGGCACCCTGCTCTTTCACCTCTCTGTTGTCACTTAGCTGTGTTATCCTGTAAGCTGGCCATCATCAGTCAAGCCCTCATAATCATGTTGTTGCTCCATGGGAATCGAACAACACTCTGACACAGCTCACCCCACAGCAGGGTGTGCCAGAGCTGTGATTGCTGCCTGTCACCTGTGACCTGTTAGTGACAGCTTCCTGGCTGTCCTCAGGTGTCCCACTGCAAACACTCCCTCCAGCTGTGAGCTCCATTCAGAGGTGATGGAGGGAGAAAGTGTAGGTAGTACTGAAAGAACAGAAATAACACTTGAAAAAATGAACAGCCTACATGAGAGATGGGGATGGGAGTGAGAAAAAATACAGAAAGTAAGAAAGAGGAGAGAGAGAGAGGGAGAACTTCATCTGAGATCAAATAATCTTGAAGAAAAGGGAGAATATCTAAAGGAAAATATGGAAAACAGATACCACAAAGTTTGTGCTATGGCGTGCAATAAAAATGAGGAGAAAGATGGAGGAGGAACAGAGTGACAGAATTTTGACTTTTAAATTTAATTATAATATGTTGTTTTTAACAACAGAAGTGCTACAGATACTTTTGGTGCTTGTCAAGTGAAAGCTGAACACTGGTCTAAAGAATCTTTCCTTGTTGCTGTTAAGTTGGCAGTTCTGAACCTGACAAGGTTCACCTGGAGTCGTGGCCATATTTCAAAGGCAGGACTCTCAGAGACTACCAGGTGCTTAGAAAAAAAATAAAGAAATACAATTCTCTAGGTGTGCACAATAGCAATGTACAGAATCTTAATTCACAGCAGTCTGTAGACCTATGGACAGATTTTTCCTGCTGGTATCTTTGGTCCAGCACAAGCTGCATGAAGGAAGATAGGATTAATAATTGTGGTCATCTGCCTATTGTGCGATGCAGTGTATGCACCAAAAGGGAGGGAGGAAGTGCCTGAGTTTTAGTTTCAGATCCAATGTGAAAAGATTAGAAACTGCATATGTAATAATCTCTTGGGATTGAAAGTCACTTGTTCATAGCCAAGGGTGGAAGATGAGGCGGAGTCTTTTCCAAACTTGTTGTTTTAGAAGAAGATTCTTCCATTCAGCAGCATCTCAGTGCACAGCACAGAGCTGTGTCCTTATCATCTCTAGACTGTTATGTTATGTTTAGTTGTTTGTGTATATTTACTGTTGTTCTTTTTGGCAATGGTTTCCCATGGTGTCTTGTCACTGCTGGTTTGTAGAGAAGCGGTGACAATGCCAAGAGTCCAGCACCTGACCACAGCTCAGTAAGTTCACACTAAAGCAGCTTACTCAGCAGGAGGGCAGGGAATGTTCAGTGTACCACGAGGGTCATTTGCACTACGTGGGTTGCATGGTGTAGTTCCAAGCTGATGTAAATCAGTATTGAATTGACTCTCAGCCATTGAGTGAGGTCTGTCCTGGAACTCAGTGCAGAGAACATGTGCAGAGACTGCTGTCACTCTGATAGTGGGAGCTTGGTGATGAGAGAAAGCTTTAGCATGTGTTTGCCACCCTGGGAAGGAGGAGAGGATGATTGCTGGCAGCTGGAGGACTTTTTTCTTAACCTACAGCTATCTTTAGAATTTCAGTGTGTGCAATTAAACTCAGAGCAGCAGTTTTCTAGCTGTAGGCTCTACTGACATCTTGTGTTGAGTGAGGATTTGTTTGTCCTCAGGTCTAGCTGTGAATTTATGGTCTGTTTTAGAGGTTTCAGTGGGCTAGAATTGCCTTCTTAGTAGAGAAAATGCCAGTGCTGTGCACACTCAGTGGAAGCACTTTGAGATGCTAAGAGCCTTCTTTGCTACTTTTTGTTGACCCAGGTGGTCTTTTCTAAGTACAAAGTCAAAGAAATTACTGTTTGCCCCTTCCTTCATCTCCCCATGCAAGTGTCATGTAGTCAGCAGCAACACTGAATCCTGCCTGTCTCCCATTCCTGTTTGCATGAGAGAGAAGCAGAGGGAAGCGAGATGGAACCATACGTTCCTCTGCATCTGCACTCTGAAGGCAAAGTTATTTGTGAGCCTTAAGCATGTGGGTGGGAAAGCTGCCAAGCCAAAGTTGTTCCCAAGTATCTGTAAACTAAATCTTGTTCCCTAAATTCATCCAACTAAGGAACTTTTGCTCTGGCAAAGGCTTGTAAATTTTACAGTACCTGTCACTTTTGGATGCTGCTTTCTGTTTTCATAGCAGCAAATTGAAAGCTTTGAAATCTGGGATGTTTTGTTTAGTTTTGTAGAGGTTGACCTCAAAGCATCAATCTTTCTGCTCCTTTTAGAATGTACGAAAATAGCCTTTTCTCAGAAAACTTCTTGTAGTGACAGCACTGCTAATGAACGGGGTTCTCAGATATTCCAAAAGTTTGGAAGTGTATTGAGATATGTGTAACAAATTATAGAGACTTTTGCATCTCTGTTACTTTCAGTGATTCCGTTTCCTTTATATATATATATACTTACAATGAAGTGAAAAGTATTTATCTAAACAGTGTTTCTAAAGTGATTTCTGAATGCATGTCTGTCTCAGTTATGTTTAACTTCGCTGGGGTTCACATGTACTTTTCAGTTTCTGCACCATCTGCACAGCATTGCCTCCACCTGTTTGGATTCAGCCATGTTTTGGTTATTTTCAAGACAAGTTGCTGGCTGATATAAACCTGTGTCTTGAGTTTGCCAGATACAGTTGCTCCCACCATTTGTACTTGTCTCCAGTTCCTTCTTGGAGGAAGGTGTCGTCCTATTTCTCTTGAAATACTACAACGTCGGCAGAAACACTGGAGCAGACCTACTCCATTAAATTTTACCATGGTTCACATAATTCTTCTCTTTAACCAGAGCTTGCTGAGCAATCTTGACATGGCGGTGTCTCATAAGTGCTCTGGTTGGCTTTGCCAGACAAAATGAACACTACTTTCATGGCAGAACCGTCCCGGTGAACAGCAGAATGTTCTCGCACCTTGTCTGAAGTAAATACACACTGGAATCTGCCACCTGAGGGGCCCTACAGGAGAAATGGCTTTGTGAGACTGCCTACTCTAGTCAGATTTGCAGACCGTTCTGTTTTTTTGCAAAATGCTTTAGAAAATTATGCTTGAAGGCATAAAGTTAAGAGCTAAGATCCCAATTGCTTTTCACCTCACTGGCTAAGTCTTGTGCAGCTATGTGTTCCTAACCAGGTGATCATTTTTGCTGCCTGTGAAAATACTGGCTCTGTATTGCCTTTTAGATTGTCTGAAAATTGAGCCTTTCATCTTCTGAAATGTTTCCAGAAACCCAGATTCAGGCCTGGCTTACAATCCTTTTGGGTGCTTTAATATAAGCTGTCTATCAGGAAGCAGTTAGTATGGAGAGAGCTAGTAATGATGCAGCTGAGGAGCTAAACCCCTCATCTTCATTTGAGTCTTCTTATTTTCTTGCAGATGAGAGGATCTGTTCACCACCCTTTATGGAGCTGACAAGTGCCTGTGGAGAAGATACCTTGCAGCTTATAGAGAAGAATGGACTGGCATTCCCATTCAGTATGTACATGGGCTTTTCTTTGGTGCTTCTAGTAGGCTTTTCTGGTGCTAAATACTGCACATGCACCGCCCAGAACATAGCCAACATTGTAGGAATGTGGGTTTCACTGCCAGAAGTGTCAAGGATATTAAAACCTTCCTGAAACAAATGCTCTGAGGCAGTCTGCTTGGAATGTGAAACAAACCCCCTCCCTATCAGCTTTTACTTTGCCTTTTATTGATGTTCCTTGCTTCAAACACCTTGCTACAGTAAACATGCATTCCTGGGAAATGCTAATAGTTCTAACAAAGTTAGCCTCTTGCCCTGAACTTGTGCAAGATGTTTCTCCTGCCAGCTGCATTTGTTATTTTTCTTGAGAAAATCACTGCCTTGCTGACTGCCCTCTTTTTTCACCCACCGCTCCCTTTCCCTGGTCCAGGGTACAAATATAATCTTAGATGGTAAAAGAAAGAGGGTGTACCCAGATAACAGACTCCAAGGACCCACAGCTCAAACAGCTGCTATGAACTGTTTGTGCTTTGTAGCAAGTTTCATTGTGGAGCTTGTGCTTTAATTCGTTCCTTTATTTGATTCCTTGCAGTATAAAGTGAGCAGGATCCTTAGTCAGTGTTTGTTCCCTTGGTGCTTGCCTCATTTGTAAGGTTCAGAGGTAAAGTCGCGTGGAAAAAGTATGTTTTGCCCTCCCTGCCATTGCTCTCCCAAATGAGGCAGGGCTCTTGAAGATAGGTTGTGAAGCAGTACTTTAAATCCCACTGAATGGCTTTGCCCTCCTCTTCACGTTGTGCTCTCAATACAGACTGACTAGTCCTCAGTAGTCAGTAGCATATATTCAGGAGGTCTGAATCAAATGCACTAAATGATGATGAAATTACAAAATATCACTGAAAATTAATATACCTTGGTATTCTGGGAGTGTTTTTTCTTTTTCTTGTCTCTATTTCTATTTTTTCTTAAAAATGGTCCAGCTTTCCAGAGCATGTCTGTGAGATGTCATAAACCATCTTCCAAAATTTCAAGTTACCAACTTATTTTAGACTCTAGTGCAGCTTATCTGGCTTTCATAGCTCCCTGTCCTCTTGCTTGGCAATTTGATTGTTCCAACAACCTGCAGAGAAGTCTTGTCCTGTCCACCCTCTCACTACTTGCAAATTTTCATGTCTTTTGATTAACACATAAGTAACATCAGCTCTAGTGGATTCTAGGGTCTTCAACTCTTCTCTGGCCTCATAGTAGAAGGAGCATGTTGTTTCTTTCCTCTTACTGGTTTTACTCTTCTTAATTAAGATGGAGGTGAGAATCAGGATATACAGAGCAGATAAGAAATGTGAAGGAGAGAATAAAACTGCTAGGCTCTCTGCCTTTTTTTGTCCCCCTCTATGGTTGCCTGTGAAAAATAAGTTATATCTTAGTTTGGTTCAGCCCATTATATTTCCTGCTCTTCCCTGAAAACAGGGAGGTAGGAAATTAAGTTGCTTTCCACTGTGTCCCGGTTCCTTTGTTTTAAGGACGGTGGTGTTTTGTGGTACCTGTAAAGTAGCTCTAGCCTCAAAAAAAAAAAAAAATTACGTAATTGTGAAAATGCTCTCTAAGTAGACAGGATGGCAATTCCAGTGCTAGTACTGGTACTAGTACTTGTTAGCTGATGCTTTGCAACTCTGTCCAGTCCTAATAATGATCTGTGTTCACACCTTAGTTACAGGGAGGAATTGAGAGAGTAGAGCTTGGAGCAAGCCAAGCTTTGCAGTGATTGAGGACACTGTTCAAGCAGACTGTCGCTGGTGTCTGTTACAGTCAATGCCTTGGTCTCGTGGACTCTAGTGTTTTGCATGTGTGGGTGGGAACAGGATTATAAAGGGTTTGTGTGTTCTGTTTCAGTGGTGAATTATTTTTTCTTTTTTATTTACCAGTTTGTAAAACCAGAGTGGCCCATGGAACCAACTCTCATGAGGTGAGTTAGAAAATCTTTGCCGTATTATCCCCCTGGTTCTAGTCATGTCCTGTTCCCCACTCCCCCTGTGGTGGTTTGGCTGGTCATTTCCAATCCTGTAGCAGGTAGAATGAGGGCTGTGCCCAAACAACTTTTCTTCTCCACCTCTTCCTCGTGTTTAATTACACCATTATTTTTTCAAAAATCTAAAATGAAGTTAAATATGACTTGAACCTCCTGTCATGGAAGTTATTTTTAGCAGTGTCTAGCTTCTATCATATTGTTGCTTCTAGCAGTTTGTAGCCTCCAGTCAGCTTTGTCTGCAAGAAATCTCCTCCAGTCTCTCCTTTGGTAAGAGGTCGCTAAATAAAGTTTCCATCCCAGAAAGTTACTTTTCCAATATGTATGTGGTACAGATGAGAAGTGGGTTTGTGCTTCAGATGGACCAGCTGGCTCCTTTCCTTGAGGGGGGAAGGGAATAACAAATAGAGATGGTTTCCAGGCATGTTCAGTTGTAGTAACAGTGGGATCTGTGGGGAGAACAGGACTGGTAGAACTAATCTGCCTTCCTGTAAGGCAATTGCAGCTAAAATGGTTGTATATTCCTGGAAGGAGTGCATTACCTATGAGACTAGCTTCCTCTAAATTTAAGTGAGTTGAGTCCTGTTTTAATTCTTTTCCATTTGTGCTTCCTGCCTTCCTGCCTTTTACTGCAGATCAGTTTTGAGAATCCAGCCCTTGCTGCTGGCTCTCCTAAGTCCTGGCTTCCTTTGTTAACAACATGGTCATCAGTCCAGGTTTCCCAGCTGCTCTTGAAATGTGCACTATGAGACATTGCTGCAAGGTCTCTGAGAGCTGAAGACCCTGAAGTAAATTGTAAATCTAGATGAGCAGAATGGCTATGGCTGACCAGCACTTCCTTTTAAAAATGCAGTGAGATTTTTCAGGCAGGCCTTACCTTGGCTTATTTCATAAGCCAGCAGTCAGTCTTGTTAGTTTGCCGGAGCTGCTGCTATAAATTTTTGCTCTCATTCCTGAGAACACTTGGGGACTGGATTGTTAATGAATTTAAGACTCCGATTTTCCTGCTGGTTTTCCTGTCAGTTCCTCTGCAACTGGAAACTGAAGTGCATGAACCTCTAAGTACTTGTTCAATTACGCTTGGCCCTGGTGAATCTTTCTTTGATTTTCTTTCATAAAGTGCAGACACATTTAAGCCTCCTGCCAGAGCTAAGATAAGACTAAAATACAGCCGTAGTCCACTTTATAACAGGAACTTATGACTAGAGCTTAGGAGGACCCCTGGAAAAATCTTGAAGTCTTGTATAGTACTTTACGTAATAGTAGTAGTTGTCACTTGTGGAATTGCTGAGTGCTAAGGAGTGATCCAAAATTCTATTTATGATCAGAGTGGAGCTGTTTTGTTATTGCTTATGGTCAATAATTACAAAGGGAGCATAGGATAAATACTTGCTTACAGTACAGTCTGTCTAAAAGATGGAGCATAGGTCTAGAAGTAAGAAATTGCTGTCTGTTTTATTAATGTCTCCTTGTCTGGCTTTTGGTAAATCACTTCATTTCTTGTGGATATATTTCCAATGCAGAGCTGACACTGAAATTAGAGGACTGACCAGAAACCTGCTTTTCTTCATAAGATGGCTGTTAAGAAAGTTCAAGTACTGGCTAACAGGGGCAGTTGAAGGTGCAGGCTTGAGTTTAAGTTTGGTGCATGAGTTTGGGTTTGGTGTGTGAGTTCGCCAGGTGAGGCTGGCAGACTCCAATTTCCTTATGTGAGCACGTGCTGTTGTTAAGCTGAGGTGGTGTCCCCAGATCTACATGGCCTCTGCACTAGCAGTGGCCTCAGCAGCTCAGCACTTGACCCCCAGTTTGCTTTAACCATGTGTTAAACTAGAGCAGAGATGATGGCTGAAAGTTGTGCTTCCTGGCTGCCAGGAGGTCAGAACATAACCTTTGGTAAAGCTGCCATGAGAGACCCATAGCCTGAAGAAATGTGTCTAGAATTCTTTTTTTCTGAGTGTTTGTGCAGACAGGAAGGAAAAGGCAGAGAATTACTGTGTTTTGTGAGACTGAATTCCTTATGAACATTGTCAGTAAAAATTCTTGGTGTGAGTGTTTTGGTTTGCCTTCAAAAGAGCTCTGCATTTATAATGAGAAATGCTATTTGGAAATTATGATATCAAGTATTGTACCCACGTTACTGCCAGACACAGCAGGTCTGTGCTGGATGACAAAGAGTGAGTGCACCCTGCAAGCAAATTCTTGGAGCTCTATTCATGCATGTTAAAAACCATGAGACATCACAGTGAACCTGCATAATGCAACCCCACAGGAGTTATATGGGTTGTGTGCTAGGCTATGGGGCTGTCAGCACAGAGCTTTGCTGAAGAGAGGCTTCACGTAGCTTCCACTGATCTAGGTCAGTGCTGTGCTGAGAAGATAAACTCTGGCTTTCCACACTTCTAAAATAGGCTGAACCTGATCATCTGATGTTTATTTGTGGGAATCAATTAACTAACAGTGGAAGAGAACACTATAGGAACAGCACAGTTCTTGCCAGTGTGATGTTGTAAACACTATAATGCCAACAATCTACACAAGAGGAGGAAGAGAGCAATATTTCTTGCCACCAGTAAGAGAAAAATGAAGTATGATGTTGTTGTCGTGAATCATCTTGATGGATGATTCTGTCTGTTAGAGGAATTTCTTGCACAGGTCATTACCACTCACAAATTCACTCTGTTCTGTGTAATAAAGACAGCAAGACTATCAGCTGCAAGTAGGTATTGAATGAATGTATACATTGACTTGAACTCAGAAAATGTTAATCTACTGAGTTTTTGTGTATCTGTGCAGACAGTAATTTGATCTAATGTCATCTACTAGATAAGGAGGAATAAGGACAAAAACAAAAATATGCTCAGACTTTTAACTATGAATATATAATCACTGCATCATTTACCACAGCCATGTTTTTGAAGGTATAAATAGGTATTTAATAACAGATAAACCTATTATGTTTGGTATTTTTTACAGAAATAAAGTAAGGTGTTAGCAAAAGTTCATCAATATTCAGATGATTAGAGCATAGCTTTTTCAGGGCTTTGAGGATGGAGACCTGAGTGTATCCTCAATGCTGTGTAGGGGCACATGGGTATAAAGCAATCCTATCACTAGTGCCAGAGTGGTGCTTGCTGCTGTTTTGTGTAGGAGCCATAGCACAACCCATACTTGAACAAAAAACCTGAAAATGGGGCACTACAATAATAATAATTATATACACATGTAAATATGGTAATGGAGCCATCAGTGGAAAGCCTAGTGTAACGTGTGCTGAAGATAAGCTGTCTCATCAAAGTATTTCAGTGCACTTACCAACATTGCTTCAGTGCCGTTTGTGGCTGCTGCTGGTCATCATTCATAAGGCCCTATAAATGCCTTCCTTTCTGGTATATTTATTCCAGTACCTTCAAGATCTGTTTGGAGTAATTGGGGTGAAACCAAGCAGAGAAATTGATAGGCCAGCATTTGTTAGCAGTAAGAACTACTAGTCTTAGAAATGTTCTCTGATGGTGTGGGTGAAGCCCTGGTGCTTAGGCTGTTGCAACTGGGCTGAACTAAATCAGGGGAATAGAGCTGTGGGGAAGAACTCATGTAGTTAGTGCAGAGAGCTGTTCTTTCTGTTGTTCTCATGATATAGGCTTGTATTCAATACAAACTTTGTCCTCTGTGTTGGTTAGATGTTTTAGCCTTTTGTTGTACCTGCAGTTGCAGTAGCTTCCCAACTAAAGGCAGCAAATGAAATTGCAAAGAGCTGTGAAGAAAATGTTGATTGAAAATGAAAGCTTCACTGCCAGTAGTGTTTACAGAGCTGTGTGTCAGTTAAATGAAACATAATGAAATAGAATTAGATGCAGAGAAGGAATTCACACGTGGTCAATGTATATCCATCGGTAGATGTTCCCCCTTGTTGCTTTTCAGGTGTGGGTAAGCATGAAATTACTGCCAGCCTTGTCTGTGTGTGTTTCCAGATGGCGATTATCTTCAACCAGGAGGGCCTCAAAGCTGTGCGCCCGCCTTGTGTCATTCAGAGCTTCATCAATCACAATGCTGTGCTCTATAAAGTTTTTGTGGTTGGGGAATCCTACACTGTGGTGAAAAGACCGTCTTTGAAGAACTTCTCTGCAGGCATCTCAGGTACGTTGTACTGATTTAAAAGAAAATGTTCATTCTTGCAGCCTCAGCAGGAAACATCTCTGAAGAAAATATTTGTGAAAAGACTGTTCAAGTGAAGGCAGCTGGTTCTGACATACCATGTTTCCTCTTCTGTATTATTTCAATAGGAAGGGAGATAACTCACCTCCTCTGGAATACGTACGAATGACATTCATATAGTAAATATTTATGCAATGGTAACCTGAGTCTTACCTGTTAGACACAGTGTTTTATGTCATGTGGAAAGGGGGAGAGGGAGAGAAGTTCTCTCCCTTCACAGTAAGTTCATGTGTCATTTGTTCCGGAGTTTGTTTATAAATGTGCTTTGGAGAGAATTTCATGGATTCCATTATTTCAGCATTTGTGCTCTCCCCCAGATGAGCCTCCCTCTTCATGTGAGGCCAAGTCTTGCAGTTCTTGGTGGGAAGTGTCCTTTGGTTTGTAGATATCAGCTGTGCTGGGGAGAAGGAGGAATGGATTTTTCAGTGAGGAGAGTGATTCTTTTGTATGTCACTAGAAAGCAACACTTGAAGGGTTTTCATTAAAGATTAAATTTTCTTTATGGAAAAAAAGCTCCTTTCCAGAGAATTGCAATCTGTGGCCCACCAAAAGCATAAAAAATTAGTGGCATATGGATGGGAGCATGATCTGCTAGCAACTGGACAAATCCAGGAGGTGAGGATGGGATCAAACTAAAGGAGACGAATGAACAAATGCAAGTTTTTTGTCACTTTGCTTAGTGTTTTCTGCTGATCCTGGTATGTCCATGTATGCTCACCACAGCGTTTCACACACAAATATGTATTTTGTTAGTGTAGGTGTAGTAGGGTGCTGGCAGAAGTTCTTGTCTGTAGCTATGTGTGCCTGTATTTACATTTAGGTCTGCTCTATGTCCTGATCGAATTAAGTAGGCCAGAATCTGTGTCCATATAAACTATTAGGACAGTTGGTCTATACTTTTGCTCGAAGGGAACATTTTAAGGCATCTTTCTAAAAATGCCTTAGCTAATGTCTCATCTGTTAGTGTTAAACTTGAAAGTTGTCTAGAAGTTCACATAAAAGTAAGTTTTGTTGGCAGACTAGAGTAAGTGTCTGTCTCTCTTACACACATCTGGAGAGTTTGAGGAGGCCATGCCAAAGGAACCTGACCTGGCAGAGCTGATGGTTAAGCAGATCTGGTGGCTGTGAGACACTGAAAGAACGGAGTGTCTGAAAGTACAAGATCTTTCTAAACAAGAGGAAAGACAAGAAGTCTTTTGGTGGTCAGACTGCAGATTGGACTTGGATTTGCTTTTCACAGCTTTCCTGTCTTTATTGTATGTGGCCCTGAGGCTGCTCTTGAATGTCCAGTCAGAGACCAGCATAGCAGAAATACTCTTGCTGGTGCCACCTATGTGCTGAGACTTTGGTCCGGGTGTTCTGTGCAGATGCCATCAGCCTGTTGTGGTGGGAATCCTTAAGAGAGACATGGTGAGGTTTTTCTTTCAGCCAGTAAAACCTCTAGCACAGAGGAAGCAGGGTGGGAGGTGCTGGTGCAATTCTCCCCATAGTTTCCACTAGTGTTTCCTTAGTGGCTTCCGTCACCTCAGAGTGTCTCCTGCATTCCTGTGGTGACTCCTAAAGAAGGACAGGTCCTGGCCAAAAAATGTATTGCTTTCTGCCATGGTGACAGTGTCTTGCCCAGGTTCACAGAGGGATCTCAGTGTACCTTGGGTGCTACCGGCCTTCCATCTGCAGTCATTGCAGCTTCTCCCTTCTGTCACACATCTTCCCCTTGGAACTGTCACTTTGAATATAGCACATAAATAAAAATTAACTTCATTATCTGACTGAACTTAGTTAATTTGCTCTGGTGAAGGAAGAAAAACTGATTTCAGTTTTACCCAGTGCGTGGTTCTATTTATGTGTGGTCCGAGAACCGTGGGTGATCTGTCTGTGGGTCCCTGCCTGTGCAGGCAGCCAAGTGCCAGCAGGCAGGAGGGCCCTGTGAGTGGGGTGGGTGGTTGAGACCACACGAGATTCACAGGGCTGCACTGCCACCTACTGTTTCTTGCACTATTCCTTTGGAAGTTAAAATCTGGTATAAAGTTATTTACAACCTGTTTTTAATTGCAGACAGAGAATCAATATTTTTCAACAGCCACAATGTTTCCAAACCAGAGTCCTCATCTGTCTTAACAGCAGTAAGTACACTTGGTCTTTTTCCCTGTAGTGCAGTTGGAACCCTGTCTAATCCTTTCTTATGGAAGACTTAGTAGCTAGTGACTGTCTTTCGCAAGCTGTCTGCTTCTGTGTTGCAGGCTGAGGTCTGTTTGGTACCACGCACCAGCATGACTGTGTCCCCCTCTGGTTTTCCTTACCGAGCTCCGGTGAGGAAGAACTTGTAGCAGGGCTGTGCTGCTTTCCAAACTACCCAGGGCTAATCTAGGCAAATGGAAGAAGGAGGTTCTGAATGCAAACACCTGGCTTTTTCCTGTCCAGAGAGATTAATAAGCATAAATCATCCTTCTAGGACTCAGTTCTGTGAGGAAAGACAAACAGTGACAATTCAAGCATAGAAATTATGTTGGCACAAGGCCACAGAGGACCAGTAGTTTTCTGCCATGTGAGCATGCCCGAGCCGTGACCATGGGACCATTTTTGGGTGTCTTTCGAGACCAGCAATGCCAGCACACTGCACAGTTCCATGCTAGCATTACCAGTTCTTTTAATAAGATTTGCACATATGAATCCCAACAAGTTCTTGGGCACTCAGCTACTGAGAAAGTCACTTTACAGCACTGGGTCCTTTCAATCTCTTGAGTCTTGCGATTCTTTTCTGTTTCACAAGCTCTGCTGGGGACTAGCTTCATATTTGATTTTGGATTTTGTGTGCAACACTGGTAGGCATGCTAAATACTAAAACTGTAACTGTGTTAGTCATAAGTCCCTTTGTGGCTATGTTGAGGGAGAAGCCATTACTAAAAATTTACTTTCAGACTTAGAGAGTGTGCTCCTGTGGTTTACCTGCCATCTCACTCATACACATATGTATTCTAGTCATGCTTCTGTAGGCATAACAGGATAGTTCTGCTGTGTAACATGTTGTTTGAAAAGTGAAGAAGAGTGCATCCTCCAGTCATAAGTAACCTGAGTCACTCATTTTAATAAATACTTACAAAATAATTTGTACATGAAAACCCACATAAAAGGTATGTTCTGCCCTTAAGATATCAGCTGAATTGTATTGTATTACTCAGATTAAACTAACAGCAGGAGTCTGTCCTGTCAGCCCTTTAACATAGACCTTGATCTACACTGAAATAACAATGGTAGCCACAACTTCTGCAGCACAGGGTTAAACATGCCACCAGTATATGTTTTTTAAGGTGTAGATCTGGTAAATAGTGAGTCTGATTCTCTATTCATTCCTACACTTCTTTGCTTCTTCAGCTGCACCAGTGTAAAGAGGAAGAACTAAATGCTTTAGAGCAGATGAATTTCCAATTTAGGAAGGATTTTGAATTATGAAAGGAGTTTTTCTTTGGTGTCTTTCTTGGTTTCATGTCACTGGTTCTCTGCAATTAGATTTGGTGGATATGCACCTGGAAACTTCTGAAAATCAATCTTTCCACTAAAAAGACTATTTCAAAGTCCCTAAATAATGTGTCATTTTCCATTATAGCTGGATAAAATTGAAGGAGTATTTGAGCGGCCAAATGACGATGTCATCCGGGAAATCTCTAAAGCACTGCGGCAAGCTCTGGGAGTTTCCCTCTTTGGAATTGATATCATCATTAACAATCAGACTGGGCAGCATGCAGTCATTGATATAAATGCATTCCCAGGTAAGAATTCCACTCCTACTTTGTGGAGCAAGTTTTACTGCTGTTGTCTCACATCATTGCTTCCCAGGCTGGGGGTGGGACAGCAGCAACCCCATGGTTCTGAGATCAAATACAGGTCAATCTCGGAAGGGATGACCCCTAATCTAGATATGGAATTTGCAACTGAAGTATCGGCTCTTAGGAGAAACGGTCAAATTTTAGTGGCCAGTTGTAACATAGCTGTTGTGCCCTCCTCTGCAAAGGGAAACTCAGGAACTGCAGTGTGGGACTGTGTGCTGGGACCTAGCCTTTCTCGGCCTAGCCCTTATTCTGAAATGAAAAGAATAGTAAATTCTATTTTAGGAGAGCCTTTAAAGATTAGGGGTTTTTTTCAGACTCTGTCATTAAAAAATTTGAGGGAGTGGAAGCAACAAACTGTTCCCTTGAAAATTTCTGCCTACGCAAATTGATTCCCCATAAAAAGACATTTGTGCACAAAAGCAATACCAGGAATTGGAAGAGGATAAAATTGTAGGTGCACAGAAGTTGCTGTAGAGAGCTAGTGTCCTTGCAGGTTCTCATAAGTGCGTCCTGGAGTAAAAAGATGGATTAGAGCATGTAAAAATGGGTAAATATGTCTTTCACTTTTTTTAGCGCAGCATATATCTTGGAAACAACTAAAAAAGCTCCTTGATCACCAGAATTGTTAAAAGGAGTTGTAAGTGTGAGTAAGGGTGAGGCAATAATGGTCTGTCACTTGTGCTAAATTCAGTAGTCTAACCCAGGAAAGGAATACATCCTCTCATTGGATGGTGTTTTGCAAGGGATTTTTCTCTCTGAGAATCTCCTCTCATTACCTGAATGGGGGTGTTTGTTTCCAGAGACATACACAGGCTGTTGCATAGTTTCTTTAACCTGCCATTGAAGACTTCAGGTTTTCAATATGGCTGTGGTGTCTTTACATACAAAGATCTTGTCCTGAGCTCCCCAACTCCTCAGTTTTTCAAATCAGGTTCTCAGTCCTACTGCCCTGTAGTGCCATGTCTGTCTATCTCCACAGTGACTGGCTTCCTCTTAAAACTCAGCTCTGCTATTCTCAGGTCACTTTCCAGCATTGTTCTACCACGTGGTGTTATGCAATTTGCAGACCTATGAAAATACTCTTCTGCCCAGGCCAGTGAAACAACCTAAATTGGGTGTTAGATAGAGCCATATCAGTTTTATGAATAGGATTATATTTCAGACATTGAGTTTTGAAGTCAGTGATACAGGACATTCTTTTGCAATCCTGCATCCTGCATTTTGGTTTCGTGCTTCATGTTTTTGGTTTTGGGTGGGTTTTTTTCAAATGTTATTTTGTATTTGGTACTTTGCACAGACTGAAATTCTCCTTTTCTTGAAATGTTGAAAAGTCCACATTGGGGAACAGCAATGTGGTAAACATATTTAGAGGACCAATGTCTTCTTGTTGTCACTTAAGTTTTCAGTATTGCTCTGCTGTACTTACACCCTAAGGCAATAGTATTCAATATTCAGCCCAAGTCCTGTGTTTCAGTCTGTGCAGTAATTGGTCTTTGAAGGGACTTTGGATTAATAGTGTTTTAGTCCTTGCAGGAGTCTTGAGAGCACAGGGAAGTTTCTTATGCACTGATCTACATTGTGTCTCACACAGCAGTTTTTTTAGTGGTGAACGTGGGTTGTGATGATAACTACTGACTTCATCACCATGGGATAGATTGAAGACCAGTGGGAAAAAAACTAGAGGATAGCAGCAGGGCCCAGACTAATGGAAGAGAAGGCTGGGGAGAGAAAAAAACTGCCTTCAAATTTGTGAAAGATAGCAGAACCGAGAGAGATGAGCCCTCTTCTTGAGGGCTGCTGAGGTCAGAGAAGAAGCAATGGGGTAAAATGCAACAGAAGCAAAGTTATGTCTCAGCACAGAATATTCTGTTGCTCAAAAGCATGTTCAGCACAGGTAACTGCATTTCCCTCCAAGGGCTAGTATGATTAAAGGCTGAAGAGTTACAGTGACTGACTGCATTGACAGAGCCAGCACCTTGCTAGTGAGAAGTTCAAACTCAGCCCACCTCAAAAGTTTCACTGGTGGGCTGCATCAGCAGTGGGATCTCCCTGTTCCTGGCTCAGGGCAGTCCCAGGAAGGGCCCTCCCTTGCTCTTCTTCCTCAAATCATTGTAGCCTTCAAGAACTGCAGTAGAGCCAAACTGGAGCCAACCCTCCTGGGCATTATATCTGCACCACTGCTTTGAAAAAGGGAGGGGAAGAGATGCCCTTTAAAGAGTATTCACAGCCTCTTTCATGGAACTCAAGGCATGGCTTGAAGCCAAGCCTGACCAAAGCCTTGTCCAGTTGCCCAGAGGCTTGCTGCCTTTCTTGTGTGCTCTTTCATGTGTACCGGACTTGATGCTCATTTGAACCTGCCACCCCATGGGTGTCATCTGAGATGAGTTTAACGACAGAATTGAGAGCAGGTGTTCCTGTAGGAGGATGTTGTCTGTTATCTGCTCCATTAGCACCAGCAACTCTTCAAAAATATTTTAAAGATAAATGTCTGAAAGGCCTATTGTGTCTTTTGTTCTGTGGGACACTACTGGTACTATATTTAGCAGGGGTTACCAGCTGAGATATCGAACTGTAGGGACAGTCACGTAGCATGTGGGAGTTAGTTTGTCTGACCTCAGATAAGTGAGAGAAAAGGTTCCACATAGCCTGCTGTCCTGTAGTTGTGGCTGAGCTCTCCCAGCCCCAGCAGCTGCAGGCTGTCACCACTCAGGTGAACTGCTGGCTTTGGTGAATCTGCGTGGTAGCTGGAAGCATCAAATTTGAACGTGCACTTTGTGTGTGTAAAGACATTGGTGTAAATGCAAGATACGGGCTGTCCGTTTCTCTCTGACCAGGGGAAGATGCAGAAAAGCTGAGTGTGGCAGATCAGGGAGAGTCTCTAAAAAATCAGGCAGGTAGCATCTGTAATGCTAGCTTAAAAATTCTCATAGTCATTTTTTGCCTCCACCAAAGCTCACAGAGATGGGCACTTGTTTTCAGATGCGTTGTTGGGTGGACATCTTTCCTATCCATGCTCAGCCAGAGGACTCTGGAGACTGTTCTCAGTATAGCAAAATTCAGGCATCTTGTAGACAGGCATTTCCAAAATTTTTTCAAGTGGGTAGTGCTAGGATAGCACCTGCTGGAGCACGATTTATGCAAGTTATGTTCCAGGCATGTGAAAGTTATATCCTCCCACTGATTCCCTCTGTGAAACAAATCCCAAATTCCCTGCCAGTAGTTTCTGAAGGTGTAATTTAATCTACACTTCTTGATTTTGTTATCATTGCAGCACAGTAGTATCCCACAACTGACTCGTTTGAGAAGCCTATAGGAGCTCTAGGTGAACTAAGTGAGGCAATACCCACAGTTTGCAACCTTCCCCAGGTGTCCTGTGAACCAAGAGTTGAGACAGCTAATTCTCTTCCTCTCTCCCCTGTATTTCCTTTTTACAAGTTTGTGAAGTTTTTTCTGAGGGACCAGGCAGAATTACTTGGGCGTTTCCACCCAGTGTGCAGAGGGCTTGCACAGACAGAGCCTGCCTGTTACATACAGCTTCCTTTCACTAGCATCTGCTGATTTCAGGACAGAATCACTGGCCATCTTATTCCTATTAAATATTTAAAGCAACTTCTTTGTGAGTTTGCCAGGTGCCCTCCTACAAGGCTAGTTTGTTTTCAATGAGCAGATACAGAACACTCTGGGGTGCTATGGATCTCCTCTCTGAATAATAAAGCTGTTACTATGGAGATGGCTTATTCCTGGGGTGTTTGAAGCACTCTGAGTAGATTTGAAGGCTAATCCCATGGCTTTTACATAAGCAAGAAAGCGGAACAAGCTCTTCTGTCCGAGGGGTGGAGATCCTGTTCTGACTCCCATGGCCAGCCCTAGGAGTCCTAGTTGTCCCCTGCCAACTAGTGGATTATCGTGTGGGGCACCGGGAAACTTGGTGTTTTGAAATGAGAGATTTGTCTGGTGAATCCCTTCAAGGGCCTCTGAGAAACGAAAACTGAGCTGTTGTCTCACGTTGCTGATGTTTTGTGTGACCTGTTAAGTATCTAGGAGAATTGGGACCAAGCGCAATAAAGTCCAAAGTAATGTAGCAACCTAAATAAGAGTTAATTAGTTGACGTATGGCTTATAAATACACCATAAAATCCCCACATTTATTTTAGGTGAAATTATAGTCTTTCTTCATGTTTTCCAGGAAGTTGGTTTTTTAATTGCCTAAGGAAGTTGGTCTTTACAGGAGAATGGAAATTAAAATTGAATTAATTATGGATCTGAGGAACTCTTCTGCCCAGTGATTACATCACTAAAAGTGTTTTAAAGTATGCATTTACTTTGTGGTCTCTGGTTCTACTCATGTGCTGCTGTGTGAATGTGTGCTATTCACATGGGTCTTTTAAACTTACTTATTGCTTCAATCTCCTGTATTAATACCAGGTCACTTCCATTTTAAAACAATCAGCCTATCCCATTAAATAACACTGAATGTCATATGTCACCTCTAAATACTAAGGCAAACTGATAACAATTTTAGGTAATGCAGTAGCAGTTAAGACCCATTTCAGGACATTGTACCCATATGTTGCATGGTTCAATTTTAAAAGGAAATGCAGTGATAAAACTGTGCCTGTAACATAGTGTTTAAAATAGAGCCAGAAGCTCTATACAGCTACTGCCACCCTCGTGTCTACTTATATTTGAGCAACTGTTTTAACCAGGAAACTTGTTATTAAACTGCATTATAAATTCTATGAAATCACTTAACAGAATATGCAGAAAGGTGGTTTCAGTACTGAAATAAATGATTGATGTTTCTATCAAGTACTGTATCACTGATGTGCATTTCCTGTCCCTCAGGTGTTTTTTCAGACATAGCAGCAAACATGTTTTAAGTGTCAAGTTAGGTTAGGTTAGACGAGCATCACATCACTTTTTACTCAGTGGGAAGCTGCCTTTTCTGTAGGGTATAAAGCGAGCCCTGCTGTCCTCTGATGTTTCCGTAACTGAGGGTATTGCTGGGTGAATTCTGGAGAGGGTCCGGACCCTCAAAAAAGCTCTGCATTAGAGCTACTTGCCATAGTAAACCTGGAAACGGTATGGAAAAGATCAACATTATACTAGAGAGTTTGTAACTTAGGTAAAGACCTGGACTTGGCAACGAATGATAGAATATATGTAAAATTATATATACGTATATATACTTGGGAGGAAAAAGAAGCAGCAAATCTGAAAGGCAGTAATTTTTCTCAATATTATTGCAAGAGTCTCTGTTCCTCTTTATGCTAATCTGCTTCTGCTGTCACTTAAAATGATGTCATGGAGAAGGCCTCTTTTTTATCGGTTTTATTATCAGCTGTTTTATGATCAGTGGAGGGCAAGGACACTCCAAGAAACAAACTGTTGAAAGAAGCCTTTCAAAGAACCTAAGGAAATTACTTAATTTCTTTTTTTTCTCTCCTTCATTTTTTCTCTTTTCAGGTTATGAGGGTGTTTCTGAATTTTTCACAGATCTGCTGAACCACATAGCTGCTGTCCTGCAGGGTCAGGTACCTGAGGTGACCCAGCTAAACCACAGCAAGCTCCTGGCAGAGCAGAGCGGTGGGATCATGGACGAGCGGATATGCTGTGCTAGCACAGGCTGTCTCAGCGTCATGGGAAAAGACTCCTCCTCCTGGATTGTGGAAAGCGAGACCAACAGCTCAGTAAAGCTGCAACACCAGAGACTAGGCTGCAACTCAGCAGTGTCCCCCAGCTTCCAGCAGCACTGTGTCGCTACATTGGCAACGAAAGCTTCTTCTCAATAACTTGCCAATGCCATGGACTGAGAAAAAGCCCCAGGGATGCAATTTGTGGTCCCAGAACCAGATCAGGCTTTAACAATAAAATTGACAAAAAAATGGAAAAAAAACCCAACATAAAACACAACACAAAAAAGCAAAATAAAAAAACCCTTCCATTTGATTTAACCTAATTTGCTGATGAAACAGACTGAAAGGGGAAGAGCGAGAAAGTGATCCAAATCCATTTCATCAGATTCCAGTTGCAAATCTGTAGTGAGTTTACACACATGTGTTTTAACACTAGTCCTTTCATTGCGGGAGGGTTGCTCTTTCGTTTCTATTGTTCTTTGTAATCACTGGTGACCAGCATTTTAAAATCGGACCTCATGGTATCAAGAAGATAATAATGTTGAAATGCAGTGTCTGAATGTAACAGTGCTAGAGATTTTTGCCTGAAAAAGCTCCCCTTTCCTCTTTTTTCCAGGTAGGCCATTGCATAAAAAAGCTAAGACAACTTCAGTGTCACTAAACCAAATCTCTTGAAGTGTTGACCAGACAAGATGCTGGCAGATAGCTTGCTGTGAAGCCGCTGCACTTGGAGTAGGACAGAGCAGCCTGCTTATTCAGGGCACAGAACCGGGGTGACCACTCCTATTCCAGCTTTGCTGTTCTCCCCCCAGGCCTCATTGCTTCACTCAAATCAACTTCTAACCATGCTCGCCAACAGCAACATGTTTCACCCAGAGAGGGTGCCAGTATTTAGGTTGATGAAATTGAATATTTCAGTTGATAAAATTACATGCTTTCAGTTGTCTCCTAGTGCTGAAATCCTACAAGAGTTAATGGAAGCAGCTTGTCTCTTAGCAGAGAGTTTAGTTCTTGCTCCATTGCACTTGTGAGGACTCTGGGACAACTCTGAGAAAAGGCTGGCAGAGCTGTGCATTTTCCTTGGAGCAGCACACCTGATCTGTGTATCCTGAGGGGTAATATAGTTGCTGCCTTCCACAGATCCATGTTGTTGTGCATTTTTTTCTGTAAACTATAAACAAAATTGTGTACCTTCATATAAGGTAGAAGTACAGGACAGCTCTAGCTTGGAGACCCCATTACTTTGTTGCAAGCTGCCAGGCCAGGCCATATGGTAATTTACAACAGTGCTTTATACTATTTGTAAACTATAGCACAGCCAATTTGTATCTCTTGAGATATCTTCTAGTATGGCAGCATCTTCTGCTGTTGAGAATTCCTGCAACTTTTGCCAGTTCTGAACACTATATTGGAAATATCCAAGTGCTAAGAACAGAAACACTATTGGTGGTAGAAGAAGTGGCCTTCTCTTTCCCTCATTAGCCCTAAAATACATTTAAGAAGGGTGATGTTAAGAAAATTTCCTTAGTTAAGCTCCTAGCTTGCAAACACAGGAATTTCTGTCTTTCTATAGTACATGTTCATAGAGCATCTGTCACTGCAGCATTTAATACCAGTTTGGGTAGTATCCTGTGTTAGATGGCTACTCAGAAGGAAAGGGTCTAGAATTTAAAGCCCAGATTGATCATGGAGAGAGGATTAAACTGTGTAAAAGATACCACCGCCCTACCTGATCGTACCAGTCCTGGAGGGGAAGAAGTTTTGAAGAGTGTTATGTAGCAGTTCTTTTATGTAAACAATGCTTTTTCCTTAGGAGAGCTTGGTCTTCCACAATGCCATTCTTGGGAATTTCCCATAGCCAGGATTGAATTTTCAGGATGATTTACACAATAGAAGATGATTCAACTTCTAGAGGGATTACTAACTTTAAAATATTTCTATAGGGACTGGAAGAACTTTATGAGTGTGGTATCAGTCAGATCCCAGGGTGCACATAAGCACAACCAACTTCCTCAAGTGTTGCAGATCAGTTCTGATCTGCACGCTTCACAAGCCTTGTATGCTTTGAGGCTGCTGGATCCCGTGTTGTCTGCAGCTCGCAGGTCTCGGATGGCTGTGGTGTGAGTGAGTCGGATGTACATAGGTAAGGGTTTATAAAAGTATTCATGATAGACCAAACCTTTCATAAAGCCATGACTAAAATAAAACTCACATCTACAGTTTGGGTTTTGTTTTTGTTTGTTTAAAATAGAAATTGTTTTTATGTAACATGTGTAACAAAAGATGCCCTCAGGAAGGAACTTGCCAGTGCATATTTTTGTATGGTACTTTCTTGTAACCAGCTGGTGGGGTGTTTGTAGACTTGCCTGTTGCTTTATGACAATGGCTTGGGCTTTTTTTGGTTTTTTGGGTTTTGTTTCCTTACTGGGTGGTGGGGATGAAGTAATGATGTTAGAACTGGTTTACTAACTCAAGACCTTTCAAACTAAGTATGTTTACATGAATCTGAGTGTTGGATCCAGTGGAAATGTCTGTATGCTGTTTCCTAGTTATCATCAAGTAAGAATTTTATTTTCCTGGCTGCCTTCTGAATTTTGGTTGGCCTATTTTGCACTGCTTTTTTTTTTTCCAAAATAAACTACTGAAATATAATTGTGCATTTTAAACTTGTTTACAAATGATTGTTAGAAGTTTATTTTGTAATTCTCTGAATGCTTGCAGAAATACTATATTTAAATATTACTCCAGACCTTGGCAGTAACTAGAAAACAAGTTTAGGTCATTGGTGTGATCAGTGACATTTTTCCCATAGTCTGTAATTTATTTTTTATTTATCGAATGTATTGGTATCACTTTAATTTCCCCAGTGCAGTTATGCACGTACCTGTTGTGATGTGGCATTACAATAGAGTTTTGACATAAATTACCATCCAGTTGCTGTACTACTATATTCCTTGCAGAAATTAAGAAATAATGGCTCATGTACTAGAATGTTGCTAAATCACAGGGGCAAATTGGGAGACCAATTTGTAAAAGCCAAAATGGTAAATTACCAAGTATCCAGACATACAATTACGTTATTGCAAAACATTCGAGCATGAGTATGTTATTAAGCTTATGCTAAAGTGCTTTTCTAAATTGCTGCCTCATTTGGTAAGTTCAGGATGGTATTGATTTAAGATAAGCTTCACAGTAAGTTAGTTAATATTCTGTAGTCTTATCTTTCTTTGTAAAAGTAGAGGAGTGTAGTAACATTAAACCATACCAGAACGCCCTTGCTCTTAAAATTGCAGACAATCTGAGATTTTCCATTATGTCTGTTTGAATTCTTTTTATTGTGGGTTAGAAAAGGGTTCTTCTGTGTTTTCAGAGGCATGGCTGTTACTGCTGTGCTGATGGGAGCAATTGTATTAAAATTCCATGGTCACCAGTTAGCTTTTTAGGGATTTATTACTGTTCTGCTTCATTGTTTGAAATCCGCAAGAATACCATTGGCTTGACTGGAATTTCTCCAGGTTTTGTGTCAGCATGGTGGAGATGAGACTGGTTTCCACTGTAATTATAATATTGTAATTAGCTACAACAGGTGAAGCTTTTTCCCTGTTGAAGAGAACTTGAATGGTATTACTGCTGCTTGTGGTGTAAAGTCACCCTCTTCCCCCTCTAGCTGACTTGGCCTCATTGTGCCTGACTTTGTAGCCTGTGCCAGAACATCCTGATCATTATGTGAAAGCCAAATGCAGAAATGCAACCAAACCATCAGTATCAGTACTAGCACTTGTGGTTTGTGTAATGCAGTACCACTGGGCCAGTGATATTTTGCCTTTGGTTGAAGTGTCTGGCTGTGCAACCTTTGTGCTGAGGAGCTGATTGCCTGGGCTGGTCTGTAGGTAGGATAGATTCATTATTACTATTGAGACTGTTGTGATGATAAAGCTCTTTAAAGATCTCCATTGTCAATGTGGGAATTTTTCTGCAGAGGAGGTCTGCAGCAGGTTGGACAGACAGAAATCTACCAGTTTAATTTATTCTCACTGTAGATGATTACAAATTAAGAACCCAACCCAGAGGCATCAGGAGGTAATGAGGATTGCTCAAGATAAAACCTCAAGTTTTCTAGATTAACTGTGGGCAGTATCCAGCCAGGGAACAACCAGGTGGAATAGTGGTTAGGTAATAGAGGCAGAACACAGTCCAAAGGCAACAGATTAAATGGGCCAGAGGTGTTTGAATTGCCTGGCAAAAAAAGAGCAAAACAAAGGAAAAATGCTCCTGTTTTCATCCAATTAAAAAAAGCCAGACTTCTCAGTTCCTAGACTAACACTGATTTCCTGAAGTCTTTGCATGGCAGCAATGACAAATGAGTCAGGCTTTTCCACACTAGCTTGTAGCCTTGCCTTCCACAGCTGTGCAGAAAATCTTGGATTTTGGTTTTTTTCGTGAATAGAGTCTGAGTTTGTAGCAGTCGCCCCATGCACACACTTGCAGTAGTTCACTTGCATTACTCTGCTAATTTTTTTCCCCTCTCTCCTTTTTAGTAAGAGATGTATTGATTTCTGTATTCAGTATACAATTACTTTATGGTGTGTGTTTTGTAATTAGGAATACGTGAAAATACTTAGTGTAGATTAAAATACTTCCTTTAATATAATCTCCTCTTGCTTTCATAGAAAAATGGACATGCCATTGCAGATCACATTGTTGATTTTATTTGTAATATTGCTTTAATATCTGTTTCAGAGGAATGTAACCTCCAGAAAAGTACTTTCCACATCTTTACTACCTTTCCTTTCACTGTTCACTGTATGTGGATCCAGGCCATCAGCACTTGAGCTTTTGACTGGATGGGTTTCATATCCTCCATGGATTCTATCACATGTACATGGCCACAAAAGTTGCTTGAGATGGTTGAAGTGTGGGAGGATCCAGGCATAAATGGTGATGTGGGAGCGATTCCTCAGCAACACAAGCACAGTAGCATTTGTAGCAAGCAAAGGGAATTGTTTTCACTCTGTGTGTGCGGGTGGCTCCTGGGGTCTGGACCACTCTGCTCTTGGGGCAGCTTTCCTGTGGAAATAAAAGCATCCATTGAGAGAAAAACATCCTTTATCTGTGATGCAGTAGGAGGGCAAGGAGAGTGGGGCTTGGGAGTAAATCCCTGGCCAGTGGACATCATGATACCAGTTGTCCAGGATTTCACTCTGTGGTTTTTAATAGCAATCTGGGGTGATGTTTTCTTCCTCTCCATCACTCTTACCCTGTGTCCACTGGGGCTGATGATAGCAGATACCTGTGGCCCACACGAACTCATTAGCAGGTGACCTTACCCAGCATGTCATGAGTTTGCAGAGGGTTCCCAATGCATTGGAAAGTTTTTGTTGATGGCCAGGAAATCTCTTGAAACTCCAGAAACACCTGAAATAGCAAATGGAGTTCATGAAAATCAGGTCTTCCTCTTCCTACATTTTTAAAGAAACCCGACATTTTATTTTCTCCTTCATTCTTTACACAATAGTTTTTAAATATAAATTATTTTAACTTCTCTTTTTTTGTGTGAAAAGTCATATATACATATATAAAGTTATTAAAAGGTTGAGAATATGTTGAGTATAAAATAGTGACTTCTTTGTTTCAGATGTTAGCAGCCCCTAAAAATGAGTTGTTTATCCTCTTGTAAAGTCAGTGCTGTAAAAAAATATTAAAAAATAAAAGATGTGTTAGATGTATCTTTTATTATTTATTTCTGATTCAGTATTTGATACAGCTTGTGTATACCCTTGTGACAACTACATACTAAAAACACTGTCGTTCTTAAAATGGAGTAACAACAATTCCTTAGGATCCCAACAATTTTGAGAGAATTAGCCTTCTGGGTGTGAGTAGTGTTGGATATTGTTCTTCATTCTCCAGCATTTCTTCCCAGCCAAGCATGGCTGAACCTCGGGGACCATTGTGTTCGTGTGCTCAGTTTTGCAAGTTCATTGGTATCTGTGTTCAAATCCAGCTGTACACTGTTAACAAGTGTGTCTTGTGATTCGCTTCAGCCTGGTTCACTATGATTTCAGAAACATAATTCCCATTTTGTATTTAAATTTGTATAGAATTATATAAACCCTTAAAAGATCATGGCTTACTGTAAAACCCAAAATACTTGCTATTTGGCGTCTTCAATTGCATGACTGATCAGATTAGACAATGGAGATGGTGCTTTCATCTAACAGCGTTGATTTAAATGGTAATATATTAATTTTCTTTTTGTTTGCCAAGCACTTGTTTTGGACAATGTTTTGGTTTCGACAGTAAAGCAATATGCAGTAGGTATTGTGGCATTATCTCTGTAATTGTTTTGAAGAGAGGATTGTCCCTTTCCAACACATAATGAAAATAAATGCCTTATAAGAAGTTCTAGTTTGCTTCCTCTTTCTGAGTGGATAGGGCAGTGAGATGAGCAGGTCATCGGGGGAGGCCTGTTTTCATGGGACTTTGATGTTCACATCCTTTCCAAGTGCAGTTGTTCGCAGCCCCATGCTCAGGCCTTGAATGCCGTCTCCATCTGAAGAAAGTCCTTGGGTCCCAAATATTTGTGATTACTTGAATATCCAATTAAGACAGTATTTACAGTAGCTCCATCAAGTAACATTATTTTTCCTCTTGTTTTTGCATCAGGTATGGACGATTTCTGTCTCCTGCTGCCATCCTTTGTGAAAAGAACTTGTCTAACTTCTTTGGATGAGGCTGTGTTTCTGTGGGGGTTGTTTGGTTTCTTGGTTTGGGGTGGTTGTTTAGTGGGGATTTTTGTTTGTTTTGGTGGAGGTGTGCCGGGGGTCTGAGGGTTTCTGTGAATTTATTGTGATTTTGCAAGGAATTATATGGGTGCTGCTATTGCAGAGACTCTGTCACCAAAAAAAAGGGAGAAACTAAATCACAGAATATGTCACGTTAGAGGGTACCCATCAGGATCATCAACCCCTGGCCCTGCACATGACACCCCAGGAGTCACACCATGTGCCTGAGAGCATTCTCCAAATGCTTCTTGAACTCTGTCAGGCTTGGTGCTGACCGCTTCCCTGGGGAACCTGTTCCAGCTATAAATACAATATATTTACAATACACAATATTCAGATTAAAAATATAGTATTCAAATTAAAATTTAGGTGAAGATCAATATGTAAAATGTGATTTCTCCAGGGGGAGTAACTCCCTAATTAACATTTTAGTACTGTTTCTGTGCAACACCTTTGGTTTCACTTTGGTTCCTTCATGTTTCCCTGAGGTTAAAGAGAGTGTGATCTCCTCAGGATAGAGTTGAAAAACTCACAGCTTGCTCCAGTGCACTTTCCCCAGCCAGGCTCTTGCCCAGTGCCTTGTCCAGGGTTGTGCCCTGTGCCAGGGCAGCTTTTGGGCCATGCCTTGGCCTCAACCCCTCCTCTTGGCACTGAGTGGCTGCCCAGGGCTGGGGGTGAGGGCAGTGCCTGCTCGGCGGCTCCTGGCCCTCCCTGGGGAAGCTTATCCCGTGGGCAAGGTACAGCTCTGGGCACCACGGGCCTCCTGCACCAGAGGAACCTGCACACCCACCCCCCGTGTAGGGCACTCCACAGGCCAACAGCACGGAGGTTTTTTGCAGAATAACGAAGTAAGTCAAATTCAAAGCCTGGCAGCTGTTCCTTGAGCATCTCAGCTGTTCCGTGGGCTGCAGATGATGGGAGAGAACTGAGCTTCAGACTGGGGGGTCTGGAATACAGCCCTGGCAGTGGGTGGTCTTTCCCTCTCCTACCAGTGCACATAGAACATCTAAAATATGATCAGTGCTCAGAGATTTTGGGGCCAGCTTCCCTAGCTCAGGCACCCCCTGGTCCTCCAGCTGCCCTGTGGTCTGAAGGCCAAAGGATGGAAAGGTTCTGCCTGTAAGCACAGTGCCAGCTGGCCACCATGGCTCCTGTGAGCCAGCACACAGGAGGGCCATCTGCTCGAGGTGGCCCTTCACCTCTGGGGGAGCACAGACCGGTACTTCTCCTCCTGACTGGCCTATTTGTAACTTCTCTTCTTTCCTATCTACTCCTGTGTTGTTCATATGGCTTGACTTGTGAAGTATTGCCCCACTGTTTAAATTTTAACTGTGTTCTTCGATGGGCCTCAGATGTGACCCAAGTCTCACTGAAGCACCCAGGACAGCCAGTGCTGGGGCTGAGCAGTGTGGCACCAGCGGTCCCCAGGTGGGCAGGGAGAGCCCCACAGTGCTTGGGAGCACAGGAAAGTGTCCTCGATGCCAGGCCCCAGAGGGCAGCAGCCCTGGAGCCTGGGTAAGGAGGGAACACCATCACGGTGTGCCTGTGGTGAGGGGAGCCCTCCATTCCCCCCTCTGCAGGACCATACAGGCCCTGCAGCATGCTGACAACCGATACTGAAGCTACCAAAACAAAGGAAGGAACCCACTGTAGTTTTATTTTTCCTTAGATAAATTTTTTATATAGAATATATTACAGTCAGAGTTTTCAGCTTTTAATCAAAAGATAACAAGTTATTGCAGTTTTTTACCCAGTGAAACTACCAGTGAAAGAACTTTCTAGAAAGCTGTCCTGTCTTTTAAAAAAAAGAGGGAGAAAACCCCACCCGGACAGAAAATACACATGTAGGTTGCACTTGGCACCCACAGGCGCCCTGCCGGGCCTGTGGGCATCCGTGTGGAGAGGGGAGCATGAGGTGAGGCAGCGGCGATGGGCACAACACTATGGCGAGGGAGGCAGGCCTGGGAGCTAGCGAGGTCGGTTCCTAGGCACGGCGCTTCTGCTCGGCAAAATTGCTCTTAGATTAGGAAATGAACAGGCAGTGGGAGGGAGGAGGACGGCGGCGCTGCTTTCACCAGCACAGGGAGCTCTGCAGCCCTCATCCTCGCCTCAGCTCGTGCAGCTTGTGGGCGACGTGCTCCAGCTCAGCCTCGATGGCAGCCAGGCTTTCCAGCTCCTGGTCCTGCAACAAAAGCCCAGGACATGTGTCAGTGGCCACAGGTGGGCAGCCCTTGTCCCCCAGAGCTACAGAGAGCCTTGCCTGGGGCAGGCCACAGCCTTGCCCCATCCCTTCAGCCTGCAGTTTTCCCTCTGGATGGATGAGTGCGCACAACACTGATTACTCCTGCCCTAATGTTTTATTACTGCAGCTAGTGATGGGGACAAGACGTGCAGCTGCCATCCTTCCCCTGTCCCCTGCCAGGCAGGGCAGCCCCCAACGGCTCTGTTGAACGTGGGGTTGGAGGGAGATGGCTGCTGGGGAGCCGGGGCAGGCTGTCAAACAGCACTGAGTGCTGCCGCTGAATCAATGGCATCAAACTAGGATGGGCACCACTGCCTGCCACCTGCAGGAAGGGCAGCATGTGCCCCCAGCCTGCTCTGGGTCTTTGCTTGCACCTCCACTAGCAGAAGACACTTTTCCTGGGAAAATAGTGACTAAGGAAGCCATCAGTTCAAAGGCTCAAGCTGCCCATCACTTGGTGGTCTTTCTATACCACCAAGTGATTGTGTATCTATGCTGTCACCTGTAGCTGCTTTATTTAGTGCAGGTACTCAGATGCCTGACTCCATGGCTTTTCCTGAACTCAGGTCATATCCAGCTGGCCCTGCCTCACTGCTAGTCCCAACCCTGCTTGTGCCTCACAGCTGTGGTCACCTAGGCAGACCATGCACTCAGCACATCAGCAGCAGGCTCTGTGTGAGCAAACTGGGTGCTGTACTTTTTCCCATTGGCAGAGCTGAGGTGACGGCCCTCTCCTGTGTGGAGGGAGCAAAGCCTTGCTGCTGCCTTTGGCAGCTGCCAACCACAGATTGACACTGAGCTGCTGCACTGCACGTGACTGGTGTGAGAAAAGTAAAGGAAGTATGTAAAAATAAGGGGGTTTTTTCTCTTCCTGAGCTATTTTACTGAACAAGGAAAAAAAATCACCCTGCCCCTCCACTGGGCCCTTGGCTCAGCCCCTGGGAAAGCTCTGGCCACAGTAGGGTGCTGGCAGCTCAGGGTGCCTGCAAGCTCCCAGGGTGCTCAAGCAGTTGTTCCATTTTGTTTGCAATGGGTCAGGCAGCAGCTGGCTGCTCACCTTGCTGGAGAAGAGCTTGGGCTGCAACTGGGGCCCCCAGAAAGGGAGAAAAATAGGTTCTGAAATCCTCTAGAGCACCCAGACAGAGCTTGGTCAGACCCAAACCATTGCTTGTGTGCTCTGGCTTGCATCTGCCTGGCCCCACATGCTGAGCCCTGGAAGGTGCAGGGGATAGCACTCTCAGCCCATACCTGTACCCATGTTGGCCTCACTGGCCAAGCCACACAGCCCCATGGCCCAAAAATGAAGAGAGGGGACAGGACAGAAACCAGAGCCTGTGCCTTCCCTCTGCTGCATGCCCAGCCTTCCTCACTGACTCCCAGAGGCCCTGGTCTAGTTTAAAAAGCCAACCAAACAAAAAAGTCTTGTTGCAGCTGTAAACACAGCAGCTTTGCAGCCTCAGCAACCTCTTTTCCAATCACCGTTTGTAGACTGAGTCTGCCACCTTGCAGACAAGGTGCACCCCAGAGCCGCTCGCAGGGGCAAGTGGGGAGCAACCTCCCAGGGGGAGAGATGTGGGATGTGAGCAGACAGTGGTGGGAGGCACATGGGGCAGCCCACCCCACTGCATCCCTGCTTCGAGCTGAGACGTTTGGCTTTGCTCTGAACCAACAAAACTGGAGATGCTCTCATGGGGGGGGATGCTGGCGGGCAATTTTTGGCCAATGGTTTGGTGCATAACTGAGGCAAGAGGGGTGTTTTGGAGGCAAGAGAGCCAACTGGCTTCACTCACCTGCTGCCCCAGCCTGTTCCCAGGCACCTGATCATGGCCTGTCCCAGGTCCACAAAGTTCAATCCCAGCCCCACTGCCCAGTCTCCTGCACTTTCCCAAATCAACTGCTGTGCCTGGAGCTCGGCCTCAGCACAAAGGTAAACCCACCAGCAGTTCCTGGCTGCTGGGGATGTGCTGAGCTACTACCTAGCATCACACAAAGTATCAGGGAAGGAGATTTCTGACTTTGGGAGCCTGGTTCAGATGTATTTCTGTATGTGTCAACCATTTCCACTCCAATGCCTCAGGTCTCTCACCACAGCTGCACCCCTGATTGACCTCTGTTGGAGGTCTGACATTACTCACTCCATTCCTGAGACAGGGAAATCATTCCTTTTGACTTGGAAGGGCTTTGGGACAAAAGGACTACCCCAAGTCCCAGCTATAGCTCTGGTCACTATGTCCAGCACAGGTCAATGCAGAAGTAGTGTCACTGGAGACATGACTTTGGGGGGCAGGGAATAGCTTTTGCACTAGTCACTAAAACAAGGATAAAAACCAAAGGCACAGCCAGGTGCAAATTTCAGTAATATCTGAGGCTGAATGACTAGAAGTTCATTAAGCATCAACTTAATGTCACAGAGAACCACTACTGGGTACAGTAATGACAATATAGCATCCACATCTCCAAACATAGTTTGGATAACTGGGTGGGATTTATTCTTAAGCCTATGTGCACCAACCTCTGTTCTCCTGTTAGCACTGCCTTCCTCATCTTTCTTTTCTTCAGGCATGGGAACAAGTGGAAAGCCTCCTTCACTGCTGTCCTCCTTCGAATGACGCTTCCATGATCTTCTTACATTTTCCTCTGGACTACTGAAGACATACTTGCGGGACCTAAATGTCTTTTTCATGGACCTGTCTGGGTCTTCCTCACTATCATTTTCCTCCATGCGCTTCTTTGATGTCAGCTGCTTGGCCAGCTCATCCATTTTGTTCCACCTCTTGGTGTCTTCCCACTCCCTGGAGGACTCCTCCTCCATTTCATCGCTTTTGGCATCCCTGGACTGAAAGGTGTCCTCTTCTCCCGGCATCTCCTCATCTTCCAGGCGATGCCTTCCTCCTCTCAGTGCCCGGGGTTGCTCTTCCTCCTCCTCTTCCTCCTCCTCTTCAGAGCTCCGCACATCTTTTCCAAACCCCAGCTCATCATCGTTATCTGAAAGAGCATTAAATAAAGCAGTGAACACAACTGTTAACCTGTTTAAGGTCCACCTTTGAACTGAGCCTTCAGTGGCGATGCCAGATGTATTTCTTGACTTAAGCCCGCTTTCCCAAGATTCTGGAAATACCCACACTCACGTTGCCATGTCAGCAAAGGAGCTTAAAGGCAGCAATCAAAAACCCTGTAGGAAGTTCAGGGAAGATGAATTAGTTGTCCCCAGGAGCTATGAGAGCTGAGCAGCAAGGCAGCTGCAGGGCCTGTGTTACCTGCTGTGCACAAATCTGTATGTCAGATGTTTGTGGTGGGGTCTGGGTGGCTGCTGGAGGGGTGTTTGTGTAAACCCAGTAAGCACCTGGCTCAACTTCTTAGCTTTGAAGCCTCTAACCCGTCTCAGTGCTCTGAGCTCACCCCAGAAGGTATCAATGCAGTCTGGGATACGTACTGTTGCCTCCCTTCATCTCCTCAGCCTCCTCATCCTCCTCAGCCAAATCAAGTGACCTCTCTGCTTCGGTAGGGTCCTCCTCTGCAGCTTCATCTCCATCATCTTCCCGCTCCACACGCTCCTCTGCTACCTCCTTGCTGTGCTCCTGGCCCTGCCTGGATAGCTCTTCTCCCTCATCCTCAAGCTCCAGGCTGTCCCTGGAGCCTCTGGGCTCCTCCTCTTCATCCCCTTGCTGCTGCTGCTCATCCTCACTGAAATTTTTGCCAATGTGGTTGTCCAAAACTTTGTTTTGATGGGTATCCTCTGTATTCCTGATGTCATTGCTCTCAGCTTCCTCCCCATCCTCTTCCTCAACAGGGTCGTTATCTCGTGGCCTGGGTTCCCTCTCCTCCAGGCTGTTCTTTCCCTCCTCTCTTGAGTCTTCATTTTCCTGCAGCTTCTGTGCTGCCAGCTCCGCCAGGGACCCTGTGGGCTGCTCCTCTTCATGGTGCTCCCCTGCTGCATCTACAGAGGGAGGAACAAGAAGAAACACCTCTGCTGAGAGCTCATTTCACAACCAACAAACCCCAAGCATTTCTTAGGGAGCTTCAGCCCTGCTCAGCCATCTGCCTAACCAGCCCGTGCATCCTTTTGCAAGTCACTTCAGCATATGCAAGCAGGGCAGTGCTCTCTCTGGTGCCTGCATTCCTGGAGAGACTTGCAAAGCTGAAGTTAAACATATGCTGAAGTGTTTTGCTGCAGCACAGTCCTCATCACCATCTCTTGAGATGCCAGTCACGAACTCACCCTGCATGAAACCAGACTGCATGTAAAATTAAATTATTTAGGAGTGTAATACGGCACTTGCACAGCTCTCCCTGCTCTGAGTGCTGCACTCAGATCACATCCTTATTTCTCCCACCAGGCTGAAGAGGCAGCCAGTCCTGTTCACAGGGTGCTGGAGGGAGGAGGGGTGTCTCTGCTTCTGCAAAGGAGCTACTCAGCAGGAGCTTAATGTAGGTTGAGTATTTGCTCTTGCTCAAGGGAAACTGGCCTCTTTTAACACAATTAGCCAGAGAAAACACTTTGCAAAAGAAAATACGGGAGTTTAAAAGCCAGAGAGATATGGAAAGGCAAGTGCAGCCCAAAGAGGGCTGAGGAGTGTGCCAGGATGAGGGGATGCAGAGAGCTGGTCACACAAGGCTGGTGGCCACCAGTGACACTGTGCTGGAGTCACCAGACTGTCAGTGGGCCTGGATGGCCCATGTGCCACATTTCATCTTCACTTCATCTTCCTCCATCTCTACACTGCCAGAGCAAGAGTTTCATGTCTGTCTTGTCAGTAGGGAGATGCAGCGCCACCATCCTACCTGTTGGATTTTAACCATGCTGGCTGCAGCAGCAGCAGCCCCCGGGGGTGTCACTCCTCATTGCTCTAAGCAGCTCTGGACTGGTGTCACAGCAGTACTGTGCTGCTGTGGTCCAGCCATGTGCCCCAGAGCTGCACGAGACTCTCTCTGCGGGTCCAGCTGCTGCTGGATGAGGACTCACATCACCCCACATTGGCATTGTGTCTTCCTGACAAGGAAAAGGGAAGGGGCCAACCCCTCCTTTCTGCTAAATTGCCTGTCTGTAGTAAGGCCAGAGAAACAGTGACAAGTGGAAATCCCAGCTGAAGGTGATCTTTCCAAGATGCAGGCTTTTTGTGTGGGTGTGTGCACTGTGTGTGTATCCAGTTCAATTTTCCCTTCAGAGACTCATTATTTAATATCTTAGATGCCTGAAAGCAAGGGTGGCAGGCACAAAAGCAGATCACCCTTGCCTGTATCACTGAGTCTTTCAGTGCAGGATTTCCTTGGCTGTGCCTCATTTTAAGTGTTATATGTGAGTGAAAGTGTCAGCAGCAGGGTGGAAAAGTTGGTAGCACTTTGGTAACTTGACCATCACCAGTTACTATAGCTCAGAAACTACATATTTTTTGAGCTGGTAAATAAGAACAAAGCAAACACCAGGTTGCTTGTGTGTGTCTGCAGCAGCTTCAAAGAAGATGCCTAAAAGAGAAGCAGATGGACATATCAAGGCTCTTAGAAAGAAGATCCTTGTTTACAGCCTGACCTGGATTTCCTGGGGATGGAAGCTGGCACTGACCTCTCTCCTTGTTCTTGTCGTTCTGACTTTCAAGGACTTCGGAAAGTTCATCTTCAAAGCCACTATTTTTCTTCTGCTGCTGAGTTCTCTCATTGGCACCTGTGTCAAGTAACAAAAAGTAGGGAAAGGCAACAGTCCCTTCTGTGTTTCAGAAAGTATAGGTAGGAAAATAATTCTGTGCCCTTTATATTTTCTACAATGGAAAAATCTAT
This sequence comes from Picathartes gymnocephalus, assembly GCA_013390045.1. NCBI lineage: Eukaryota > Metazoa > Chordata > Aves > Passeriformes > Picathartidae > Picathartes > Picathartes gymnocephalus. The sequence continues at coordinate 188,929 of WEKY01052732.1, read as the reverse complement.
CTGGGAGCTGAGAGAAGTGAGACTGGAGGATATGTGAATCAACTGCAGTAACAAAACCACAATCAAAAACATTATCTGCAGGAAAGAAAATGGTCTCTAAATAGAGAAGCAGGGTTGCCAGCAAAACCAATATTGGTGGAGATCTAGGAAATAAGAGGTACTGAACTGCAGCACACTGAGGGCAACAAAAGACTTCATCACCAGAGTATTGAAGGATAAAAATTGCCTCATGCCAGATTCTGCCTACGCATCTCTGTTGAGGTGAGCACTGAGAGCTCCTGTATCCTCCAGCCTCGTTGTGGAGGCCCCTCTCCCCTGGGTGCTGGGAGGAAGAGGCGTTCATTCCCACTGCAGGGGTAGTCTGGGGCTCCAAGGCCCCACATCTTAGCTCTGGGATTATGGATCCTGTTAGAAAAGTATAACACCCTGGAGAGAGGTGTCTGAAGGCAGCAAGAGCTGGAAGTCAGACTGCAGCTGTCCTGGCAACCAGCACTTGCCAGGCAGCCCCATCCCAATGGGATCTGCAAGCCAAACAAGCCCTGCCTAACCCAGCTCACACCCTGCTTCTATGCCTTAATGCAAGGGCAAGAGCCAGTGCTACCAGCCCAGCCCTCTCTAGCCCAGAACTGAGTGGTGTGGACTCTCCAGTCTGAGCAGAACCAGCTGCACCAGCACAGAGGACACCAAGATTAACACCTTTGCTTTTCCCTTGGTCTACAAGACTGTTCCAGCCCCAGTGTCTGTGATCTGTAGATTAGATCACATGTTACCATGGGACTAAGTGGTGTGATGGGCTCAGGCCAAGGAAAGAGTGGAGTAAGGTGCACCTCCCTGAAATGAATCCCTTCCCATGGACTCCATGCTGAGTGGCACAGCCTGTCTGATATCTGAGTGCTCCTCCTCAAATCCCTGGTGTGCCTGGGCAGTCGCATCCCAGCATACTGAGGAGACTAAGGCGTCTTTCTTCTGGATCACCAGAGCATCCATGGAGTCCATCTGAGGTCACTGACCAGCTGGCCCCTCCACCATTTGGGTAGTGACTAAAATAGTGCTTTGGGAGCTGCATGAGACTCTTTCCCAATTTTGACTTCCTGAATTTTTCCTCTCCCTTCTCCCTGTTGCCTCTGTGGCTTCCTTGATCTGAAAGCATTCTGGTGGCACTGCCTTCCAGCCATCTCTGGCAGACTTACCACACAGGAACAGGGCACAGGGATGCCCTAGCTGTCTCTCTCGTGATGCCCAGCTGCCTCCTGGTTACCTCAGAGAGAAGGAGTAGGGAAGGCCAGGAGGTGCTCTCCCTGCAGCCTGGGGAGAGCCCTGTTGCAGCCTCACCCAGAGGGATCTGTACTAGCTCTGAAGCAGCCTTGCCTGGGATCTGCATGTTAGCTCTGGGCAACTGCGTACCTGGGAATGTCCCTTTTTTCCCTCAACATCCCTCGGCACAGCTCTATGGTGCTGCTGCTGCTCCCACATATACCAGTGGTGAGCAGCCGGCACCTCTCCAAACCAAAGAAACTTGCATTTGAGTTAAGGAAGCCATCAAAAAATTACCAATTAGCTCAATAACACTTTCACTTGGGTCCTTCAAGTGCAAGTCTTAACTGTTCAGTGGGGCTTCCCTACTGCCACACTTGGGTTTAGTGCTAGACTCCAACTGCATAGACAGTGGAGGTTTTCTTGCCTTTCATTCTAGTTTGGGAGCTGGTGATTATTTGTTGAATTAAATTACAGTATTTTCTTTTAGAGTTCTCCCACCTCAAAATGTCTAGACTCTACATCACCACCTAGTTACACTGATAGCTATTGAAACCATCAGATACATATTGGAGTTGTTATAAACAAAATTCCTGTCCCCACTCAGAAAATCTCTGCTGAAAATCTTGGACCTACATTTCCTAGGGCATATTTATATGATCTCAAATTAATGTAAAATAAAAATAAACAAACCCCAAAACAAAACAAGCAATAAAACTCTATGAGGGTCTACAATAGAAGAAAACAATCTCCCCTATAGTTACATTCCCCAAAAAATATACTGGCACTGTACCTTGAGCAGCAATTTCCTGAAGTTCCTTCAATAAGTTTTGGTGGCGAAGGATAGAAATAATTCGTTCATCTGCAATAGGGGAGACTTAGTACAGAAAGTAGTCAAAGAAAACCTCCCCCCAACGCCAGGAAAAGAAAAAGAACCCCAAATGCCACTCCTTCTTCATTTGCTCTTTTCTTTCCCTTGGCCTGATTTGCTCTCACATCTCTTAAATATGTGTTTAAGATGACAGGAAGGTCCTATGAAAACCAGGCAGTTTGATGTCACCCAGCACCCTCGTGGCCACAGTGCAAGCACAAGGCATGGCCTGGGACAAGCAGTGGCTCCATCCCTGCTCCTGGGGCTCAGTGCAGCCCACTGGAAGAGGAAGGAGAGCATGTCAGGGACCCCTTGATAGGGGTCCAGAGGCCAGGGCTCAGCTGGTCAGGACAGGACCAGCCCCTACTTGACAGATTTGCTTTTGCTGATACCTAGCATTAAGTCTGAGTCAGTACCTCCTCGGAGAGTTTCTAGGCATTCCTCACTGATTGGCAGGGGGTTTGGCTTAGATAAAGTATCAGAGATGACCTCGACAATGCACTTCATCACCTAGAAAGAGACAAAATTACAAATTAAAGAACTGTTCTTTTGTCTTTTGTTCCTACTTGCTACCAAGGCTAAAGTACAGCAGATTATGGCACAGATCTTTTTGCTTTTCTGGTCAAGCTAAAACTGAATGTTCGCTTCTTGTTTTCCCTAATGCAGGAACAGAAGGTACCTCCTGCAACTGAGAAGTGCAAATTAGACATGACAATGGAAAGAGCTTCTTCCACATGACACATAATTCAACTGAGGATTGCTTCAGACCATCCCAGAGTCCGGGCACATCTAGAGAGTAAAGGTTATCTGAATATACACGTAGAAAATCCCAAATCATCATCTTTTAAGTCAGTATGTCTCAACCCATATCTCATAAAAGGACTCAGTGGGAGGTTGTAGAGAGCAACAAGTGATCATAGCTGCTCAGTAGATGACCTTGAAATCTTAAAAGGTCCTCAAACCCTGGGAAAGACACCATAGTTAGATTAAAGCTAGGCATGGAGGGTGAGGTGAGGCAAACTACTTTCAAACACAGATAAGAAATACTGCTTTCAAACCCTAGGAAGGACAAGACACTCTGGAGAAGTGTTTGACCTTGTGCTTTGACAGTTCAAGCCATCTGTTATAGACTGGAAGAGCTCTACATGCTGGCAGGTCATCTGAAAGCAAAGAAGTTCTGACACAGCTTCTCAGACAGGATGAACTCTGGGCCCACCCTTTCCAGCAGCCCTTTTTGTTGGTGTAAAACCAGGAGCATTATTTATCTAATTTGTCACTTGCACCGAGATTGCAGGCATCCTTGCCATGCCAGGACACACCTCTGGGAACCCTAGTGTGTGGTCGCGTAGACCCAAATGGTCACACAGGACAGAAGCATTCACTACAGTCTGGTGCTGATTAGTAGTGTAGAAATCAGGCTGCTTAGTTCAAAAGGATGATTATTTATAAAGCAATCTAGGAAGAATGCAGGGCTCACAATTGCCTGTGGAAAATAAGAGAGGCTAAATTGGAAAAAAGGATACAAGTAAGCCTTGGAGGCAAAAAATTCATTCACTGAACTTCTTTCTCCTGATGATTTCAGCAGGCAGCTCTAAGAGCCCTGACCTCCCTCACAATGTACCATTCTCAGGAGAGCAGAGCACTGTGGCTGCACTAGAAATTAAGCACAAGTCAGCAGTCCCAAGTCATCCACAATGCTGTTCATTCAAGCAGTTGGAAATATTCACTGGACAGCTGGAATGGGCAAATTTTCACCCTGTGTAAGGAGAGAACTCTGCTTTTGCAGATCACAGCCATAAAATGCTGAACTCTACTTCTTACACAGTGTGAGGGAATTGCCTGATGGATTAAAAATGCTACAGGAAAGATTTTAAAAAATAAACAAAAAAAAAAAAGAAGGGGAATTTCCCTGGTATCATTCTCCTATATCACAAGCAATCCATTAATACTGATTTTAGATGACTTTGAGTCATTCTATCTTTAAATAGAAAAAACCCTAGATTCTGATGTTTCCCTCTCATGTTTCCCAACCTCTGGACCCACTTATTGCAGCAGTATTTGATGCAGCTTCAGAAGTAACAACTTTCTCAGCATGAGAATGATATATTCTATTCAAGCTTTTCCAAGACTTCTAAGCTTATCTAAGGTCTTTGTCTGAGCACAAAGAGACACATCAGACACCACAGAAATATATACAGCTCTGTGGAGGAACTTTGTAAGGTAATGAAATGAAGAGTGCAGTCATCCCACAACACTCTCCTTGTCTTTTTGTTAGAGGAGGTCTTGCAGAGTGAGACTTCACAAGGTCATGAAACACAGTCTGCATCAGGAAATGAAGGAGATCCTTTCCAAATGAATGTAATTAATCCAGTGCAGAAACTCAGACTGGAGTTTTGCCATAGCTGTCATCTAACCATGAGCATGTAACTAGATCCTTAAGAGCAGCTCACAATGTCCCTACACAGAAATCTCCAAAGTGTTGTGCCCTTACAAGGACAGACTTCTCCAAATTTGAGCTCAGCTATGCCCTCCTAATATATGTGGTCGTAAGTGAGAAGTAGTGTCCTTCGAGCAAGAGTTGGCAAACACCAGAGACATGGTAAATGCTTGTTCAGCTTGCTGTGGAAAGCCCTTGGTGTAAGAAAAGTCTGATGAGCTGTCCAGGAAAGCCCTGCAGGCGCTGACTACCCATTACATAGCCCCGAGCCACCCACAAATGCTGGTGGCACAGAGCATGGTGTGTAGGAAGAGCTGCAGTGCTCATTGCAGTATTCATGTGATGATATCCCTGCCCTGCTCTGTTCCATAAGAGCAGGCCTTCCTTCCCTGAAATGCTGTGTCTCAGATGATGGTGAAGGCAGGAAAGCCTTAATGGCTTCTTCCAATTGCAGAAAATTCAAAAGAAAGCTGATTTTGCTCTCAACTAGAGTCTATGTAAGAGTAATATCCAGGGAAGGGGGGCAGTCTTAGGAAAGTGCTTCCTTGGTGGAAGCATTTCCATAGAGTTGTACCAACTGCCACAAAAGTGCCGTTTGGTACACATAGAATATATTGGGGAATAGCCCTCACATGGAAAATCATACGATTTATGGATTGTCCCACCCTGGCATGGAAAGTTGAAGGGGTTAGTGCCAGTCTCAAGTCCCCTTCCTCAGCAGCACACAGCCTGAGGAAGGCACCCAGTGTCTCACAGCTCATGGCTCAGTCCCAGCAAGGGCTAAGCAGGCTAAAAGTCCTAACAAAGCAACCACTCTCCAGGCCCAGCACATCTCACAGGAAGCAGGGAGGTGTTGCCCATGGCACACGTCCTGTAGGTAACCTGCAATGGAGCCCATGGCTGAGACTGGCATCAGTGTGCCCTCCCCTGCTGCTGCCTGGGGAAAAATATTATGTGGCTAGAAGATTTCATAACAAAAACGGTTCAAGAAGTAAAAAGGAAAAAGGTTGGAGCTTCCCTTATGGACATGAATTTCCAAAGAAATTTTAATTTGGGCAGACAAGAGATCAGCTCATCTGAAAGATGGGGAAGGGGGTTTAGGGAGTCATGTCCGATGTATATAAACACATGCAAACCCTCCTATCCAAGCATTTAAGTGCCAAAAGGCTGCTGGGAGTGCACATGGTTGTGAAGTGCAGCTATAAATGTTGGAGGTTGTGACACAGATATGTGCACAGAAGCCTGTAAAGGAGGGCTGGAGAGGTCAGCCAAGTCCTGCACTGCTCGTAGCCATCCAGACAGGCTGAGTAGGAGCTGAGGATGGATTAGCAAGCTGAGCGTATCAGTTGTCTATTTTTCCAGAACATGCATGTTTAAGTAGCACACATACAAACTCAGATGTATACACCCCCAAACACAACACAGTTCTTGAATCACATCTCCCCCCACCCTCCCTTGAGTCACCTCCTGTTGGGAGCTTTGAAAAGCTGAAAGTAGGAGGACTAGAGAGAGCTATACCCAGCCTCCATCTCCTCTCTAAACAAGCTTGCCTGATCCTTCTGTCACATCCTGCGGGACTTCTTTGGCTGCCCAGAAGTGGATGAACAAACGGTAAATTCTGTTAGGAAGGGAGCAGAGATCGATCCTGCTATAGGGATCCTGCATATGCCTGGCACTTTCTACAGTGTATTTCAGTGGGAGTGGCCCAAAACCAACCACCAAGGTGGAGGTGAAACATCACATCCTTTCTCTTCATTTGACCCTTCCACTACAGGCTCATCCTTACCTTAGTGTCGCCTTTATTCATGTCATTTGTCACAGGAAGGGAGACGGCTGTAATGTAAGGGGAGGGAGAAAAAAAAAGAGAACTTGTTATTCATCTCATCTGGAAGACAAGCAGAGAAACATTATTCTGCTAAAATGGGAGTGGAGAAGAGAGGCATCTCTCTATGATGGAAGTGGCCCCTGGGTGCAGCAGCTGGGTGTGTGCACTGTGCCCCTGTCGGGAAGGGAAGGGAAGGGAAGGGAAGGGAAGAGAAGAGAAGAGAAGAGAAGAGAA
>WEKY01052732.1:113642-182051 GCA_013390045.1 Picathartes gymnocephalus | reverse complement strand
CCGGCGGGCACAGCGCTGCCGCAGGACCGGGGACCCCGGGGGACACGGACCAGTCCCCACTTACCCGGCACGGCCAGGAGCAGGACGGCGAGCAGTTCTGGCCGGCTCATGGTGCTGGCGGGATGGCGGCAGGGAGAAAGGGGCAAAGGGCGAGACTGTCGTGGCGTGGGGGCTTCAGGCAAGGTGCCGGGGGGAGACCAGCACGGAGCGTGTGTATCTACGCCAGTGCCCTGGCTGAAGATCCCAGATGGGGCACTGCAGCAACCGGTTCATTTATATATCTCAGCCCTCGGAAATGGCGTCAGGAGGAAGCCACCTCCTCCTCTGCCCCCTCCCCTCGCACACAGGCTTCCCATCAGCCTCCATCACTCGCCGGCTGTCGGAGGAGTGGCCACACGGCAGCATCCCCCCGACCTCCCCGGCTGCCCACGCAAAGGTGTCAGGCTCTGCTTGCTCCATCTTCGCACACTCTGCAGGCACAGGAAAGCTGTGAAGTGTGTTTCCAGGATACCGCTTTTCCGGCGCCTCACCCGACACCAGCAATCTGCAGCACCGCTGCACATGTGCCCTCTCTGTATGTACCTGTAGCCAAACGGGAGGCACTTCATGTGTGCCGGCCGGCATTGCCATCTGTAAGTGGTTTTGCTCTCTCAGGGCCTTCTTGTTTTTCACTGACCATGGAAGTTTAGAACAGGTGTTGTAATTTTTAGATACATTTGAAAGATCTCCACAGAGGATAGGACTGGTGGAGAGCCAGGGAACTGGTCAACGTGAAAAGGGCTTGCCAGTGGTAAGTCCCAGCTGTTCTATGAAAGGTTTGTTAGTAGAATATTATTTGGGGTAAAGATCAAAGGCTGGTGCATCTGCTGTCCATCTATGACTCTACAAGCAAAATTTTAATAGTTTGGTACTCTCCTTTCAATGTTTTACAACATTCTTTAGCAATACCCTGCACTCCAAAGTTGAAGTAACCAAGATTACCTGGCTGCCAGTTTGCATTGGCAAGGGAGAGAGACGAAACAATGAATTGTCTTAGTCACAAGCATTTCATGCTTTTGGAAAAATGGCTGTCTATTCTTTGGATGGAACATCTGTCAGGTCAGCCAGCTGGATTCCCTTTTTAAAGTGACTCCAGTGCTTCTTTAGGACAATGCTTCTTTAGGAATAGAAGCTCTGCAACTCCATGCTATTCTTCAAGCAGTTTCAGGGGTCACAAAATGTAGGGACTTAGATTAGAAAACAAAATTCAGAAAAATGTATTGTCTTTCTTCCCCACCCTGCCTCACTCTGCTCACTGGGGAGTCCTGCACCCAAGGAATTAGGGAGAACCTAAGAGGTCGTCACTTGTCATCTTGTCTAAGATGACAAGAACTTTTCTATGAGATTAGACAGTACAGACTGCACCATCATTTTCCCTTTCTCTTTCCAGGTGCATGTAGAAATATGTTCCCAAATGTCCTCTAATATCTATCTCATTTAAATGCATGCTTCAAAAGGCACATTTGGATTGTAAAATGCCGTTCATACAAAATCCTCCTCTTGTCTGTTGCATTTTCTAGTTAAATGCAGAGACTAAATGGGGATAAATTGATCTTCTGAACAGTGCTTTGTGGATGGCCGTGATGGATGGTTAAATGTTCATAAGTCTATGAAATGAACACCCATGACAGTTCTTGTTCCATGGGGAACCTCCAGGAACAAGAGATGTCCCTTTCTTTTTGGTTCTTGTGTTGTTTAGTTTTGGGGTTTTTCTTTCCTTTTTCCTTTTTTCTTTTTTTTTCAGGGTCTGTGTGTGTGTGTTGTTGAATTATTTACTGGGGAGGAGGGATGGGGACCATATACAATGGCCTTTCCTTTATTCAGGATACACCAGAGCATTAAGTCACTAAGTCTGAAAAACTGAGTGTTATTAAGCTTGTAAATTCCTATGTACTCCTAAGTGAGAAACAGATTGATCTGCTTATCAGGCTGTGTTTTACTAGTCAATATTTACTTGTCTTTACATATAAATGCTGATCTTATTAGGGCAATAAATTTTCTCAGTTGTAGTCCAATTTCTTACATGAAATCCTTTTCTTCCCTGGGGCTTCTTTTTGAGAAATTTAACAGGATATGTAGTGCCCATAACAGATTTTTTTTCTTCTCTCTCTCAAGGTGTGGTCTTGCATCCATTAAGTTCATTGCAAAGGAGAAACTAAATGCTTTCCAGGTATGGCATGCATACTCCCAGTGTAATAGTATAGGATGAATGATGAATTTTTCTATTTCTTGCCCCAGAAAAATGGATATGAAACTGTTAATCCAGCAATCAGTACTTCTGCTATTGTAATTTGATTCATTAGGCACAGCTATATTAGGAACTGTNGTGCCGGGGGGAGACCAGCACGGAGCGTGTGTATCTACGCCAGTGCCCTGGCTGAAGATCCCAGATGGGGCACTGCAGCAACCGGTTCATTTATATATCTCAGCCCTCGGAAATGGCGTCAGGAGGAAGCCACCTCCTCCTCTGCCCCCTCCCCTCGCACACAGGCTTCCCATCAGCCTCCATCACTCGCCGGCTGTCGGAGGAGTGGCCACACGGCAGCATCCCCCCGACCTCCCCGGCTGCCCACGCAAAGGTGTCAGGCTCTGCTTGCTCCATCTTCGCACACTCTGCAGGCACAGGAAAGCTGTGAAGTGTGTTTCCAGGATACCGCTTTTCCGGCGCCTCACCCGACACCAGCAATCTGCAGCACCGCTGCACATGTGCCCTCTCTGTATGTACCTGTAGCCAAACGGGAGGCACTTCATGTGTGCCGGCCGGCATTGCCATCTGTAAGTGGTTTTGCTCTCTCAGGGCCTTCTTGTTTTTCACTGACCATGGAAGTTTAGAACAGGTGTTGTAATTTTTAGATACATTTGAAAGATCTCCACAGAGGATAGGACTGGTGGAGAGCCAGGGAACTGGTCAACGTGAAAAGGGCTTGCCAGTGGTAAGTCCCAGCTGTTCTATGAAAGGTTTGTTAGTAGAATATTATTTGGGGTAAAGATCAAAGGCTGGTGCATCTGCTGTCCATCTATGACTCTACAAGCAAAATTTTAATAGTTTGGTACTCTCCTTTCAATGTTTTACAACATTCTTTAGCAATACCCTGCACTCCAAAGTTGAAGTAACCAAGATTACCTGGCTGCCAGTTTGCATTGGCAAGGGAGAGAGACGAAACAATGAATTGTCTTAGTCACAAGCATTTCATGCTTTTGGAAAAATGGCTGTCTATTCTTTGGATGGAACATCTGTCAGGTCAGCCAGCTGGATTCCCTTTTTAAAGTGACTCCAGTGCTTCTTTAGGACAATGCTTCTTTAGGAATAGAAGCTCTGCAACTCCATGCTATTCTTCAAGCAGTTTCAGGGGTCACAAAATGTAGGGACTTAGATTAGAAAACAAAATTCAGAAAAATGTATTGTCTTTCTTCCCCACCCTGCCTCACTCTGCTCACTGGGGAGTCCTGCACCCAAGGAATTAGGGAGAACCTAAGAGGTCGTCACTTGTCATCTTGTCTAAGATGACAAGAACTTTTCTATGAGATTAGACAGTACAGACTGCACCATCATTTTCCCTTTCTCTTTCCAGGTGCATGTAGAAATATGTTCCCAAATGTCCTCTAATATCTATCTCATTTAAATGCATGCTTCAAAAGGCACATTTGGATTGTAAAATGCCGTTCATACAAAATCCTCCTCTTGTCTGTTGCATTTTCTAGTTAAATGCAGAGACTAAATGGGGATAAATTGATCTTCTGAACAGTGCTTTGTGGATGGCCGTGATGGATGGTTAAATGTTCATAAGTCTATGAAATGAACACCCATGACAGTTCTTGTTCCATGGGGAACCTCCAGGAACAAGAGATGTCCCTTTCTTTTTGGTTCTTGTGTTGTTTAGTTTTGGGGTTTTTCTTTCCTTTTTCCTTTTTTCTTTTTTTTTCAGGGTCTGTGTGTGTGTGTTGTTGAATTATTTACTGGGGAGGAGGGATGGGGACCATATACAATGGCCTTTCCTTTATTCAGGATACACCAGAGCATTAAGTCACTAAGTCTGAAAAACTGAGTGTTATTAAGCTTGTAAATTCCTATGTACTCCTAAGTGAGAAACAGATTGATCTGCTTATCAGGCTGTGTTTTACTAGTCAATATTTACTTGTCTTTACATATAAATGCTGATCTTATTAGGGCAATAAATTTTCTCAGTTGTAGTCCAATTTCTTACATGAAATCCTTTTCTTCCCTGGGGCTTCTTTTTGAGAAATTTAACAGGATATGTAGTGCCCATAACAGATTTTTTTTCTTCTCTTTCTCAAGGTGTGGTCTTGCATCCATTAAGTTCATTGCAAAGGAGAAACTAAATGCTTTCCAGGTATGGCATGCATACTCCCAGTGTAATAGTATAGGATGAATGATGAATTTTTCTATTTCTTGCCCCAGAAAAATGGATATGAAACTGTTAATCCAGCAATCAGTACTTCTGCTATTGTAATTTGATTCATTAGGCACAGCTATATTAGGAACTGTCACAGTAAAGCATGCCAGGGAAAGATTTATGTCAAAAGAGCAAAACTGATCAAATAAAAAAGTGGAAGGTATTCTGCCACTCAGAGAAAGACAATGCCTGAAGCAGACTCCAAGGAAAGAGCAGGTTTGTGAGACTCTAAAGTAGTTTGTGTTTGAGTATATGGAAAACAGGAGATCTTCAGTAGGTGGCAAAGTAATGAAGATGGACATTTCTGACCACTTCCAGCCTTATAAAAAAAGCTATTGATGTCTATGGAGAACAATTCAATTTTTCCTTATAGCTGCACAATTTCTCGTGCATGAAGTGTGCTGGGACTGTGGAGAGCTGTATACCATCACCTGCCTGCAGTCACCAACGTAACATGTTGGTGGATGGACAAAGAGATGTTTGCCTTCCCAGCCTGAAAGGGATTTGAGAAGATGGCAATGTCTGGATGGATGGAAGCAGCCACCCAGCACTGTTGCATTATCCATGCTCTCAGCTGAGGGAACAAGAGGGTCAGCCTAAAAGCCATACTGATATATGATATTTCTATGCATAAGGTCCTTTGATTGAGGGATTATATGGCTTAAGTGCTATTCTCAAGAGTAAAATATATATTTTTAAGTTTTCTTTCAGAATTCAGGAAATAAAACCAAAGAATCTTGTGTTTGTGAGTTACTTTGAGAACTTTGTTGTCTAATTTCTTGGCTGAAACTGGGTTAAGAATTCACACTTCTTCTGTGCTTGTAAACACTGACACTTCATTTCAAACAGCTGTGATTTTAGAGATCTGGGTACTGAGGCACATAAATGGGGCAACTGTCATTTTCATGAAGATATCAAAAAGGTTTGAAGCCAAGGCACAGCTAATATCACACCCTAACCAAAAAGACACTAAGCAAAAAATAGGCAACAATTACCTTCTTGTATATGAAATAAACTGATTTCTGTTTGACTGGAAAACTTGAATGTAAGCTTATCGCCAAATTACTAGCAAAGTATATTAAAAGCCCCACATCACTCCTTTTCTTCTTTCCCACCTTAGTCAGTCACATTCACCTCTCAGTTCCCTCATACAAGCCTTGCTTTTCTGCCTGTAAATAGAAATAATCTTCAAATCTCAGATTGCTGCTGTGAATACTCATCTGTGATGCTCAAAGGCAGTCCTCTCTTCTTTTTCAGGTTAGAGGCAAAATGGCGTTGACTTGCTTTGATTTTCTTAGTCTAGACTGTCCTTGCACCAACCTGAAATTAATTTATTTTCCTGTTGAAAGGTTTACTTACACCCCATAAAAAAGCACATCATTGTGCCAAACCTACAGTAGCTAGCTCTGCCTATCCATTTTCATCCTTGCCTGGCATGGACAGCTCTCACTGGGGCAGATGCAGTGTGTTCCCTGTTGGAAGAATAGACTTCTCTGCAGTGATCACAGAACACCATCTGGACACCCTTACAAATAGCTTGGATCTCAACATAATTGTTCTAAATGTTATTCAAACACCAATTTGGAAAATGTCATACCCCTCCAATGCCATGGTCAGTTTACCTGGCAGTTACAGAAAACCTCCATTGATTCCCATGAGCCCCACTGAATCTGCAACGAAAGATGTGGAGACGGAGGTTCTTCCTGAACAGTGATCTCAAACAGCCTCCTCTGGAAATTACTGATTGTTCCTATGGCTATGGTTTTATTTGACTTGTGACAGCAAAGTTTATATGATGTGTACATATTCAGTAAGATAAAACAATTCTATGAGGTCTAGACTGGTCTTAAGTTCATGAGAATATAATGGATATTGTTTACTTAGCTCTGAAGCTAGAGACAGGCAGTCCTGTTTACTGACCTGCAGGCATTAACAGGGTTCATGAGAGTTAAGGGAAGAAAACAGTGACAAGAGTGCTAAGGTCTATGGAGCAGCACTCCTGTCCTGGGGGGTCAATAAGCCCATCAGACAACCTCTACCCTGCCAGCAGCTCACAGCCAACACATGGATCCTCAGTCAGCATCAGCCTCAGCCCAGATTCTGGACATTAAGTGACTGCCTGGTATATTTTGTAGAGATCACTTTTATTCCTCTTCTTTTATATGCCTTCATATCCCAAATCAAATCTCTCTGTCCATGCTGGGCCAGTGGCTCAGTGAAAACCAGGCAAACCACAGGGGTATGTGGGTCTCCTGGGCTGCCCATAAGGCCAGAGTTCAAACGTTGTGAGCATGGTAAGGGACTCTTTTGAGATGTAAGTTAGATGCACTTGCACTAACTTTTCCAATTCATGGAGATGAAATTACAAAATCCCTAATTAAAAAGCAATTGTAATTAGAACCTTTTTGCTTCCCCCCCCAACAGCAAAGCCTAGAATCATGAAACACATAAACAATTTCCATTCTGGATGGTTTCTTTGATGTCCCTTTGGAAACAATGCACTTAAAGAGATGAAAAGACAACTGTATACAGAGCCTGCTTCCCTGCCACTCTTGCAGAAGGATGAAGAAAAGGTGTGAGGATTCATGCATGTACTCCCAACACATCTCTGTCCCCAAAAGCCAGACTTAAGGACTTTCAGGGCACTGCTGACCCCACAAGATTATTATTCTTCTAACAGTGGCAATAGCACATCCCTGGAACCATCTACCTGGAGATACGGAGCACAGGGACACAACAGTTGCTATTTTGGGTTGGAGCAGAGAGCTGGAGACCCTGCACCCTTCCACAGAGGCAGGGACAAGGGCTGGGGTGGGACTAGGGCCTCTTCCTGCCTGTGTGCCAGGCTGAATCCCAGCTTCCAAGCCTCCCAAAAACTGGGCACTGGCCCTGATATTTATTTTACAGTGCTCTACAATGTTTTAGTGTTAGTTAGAAGTAGATAGTTTGATTGTCGCTCTGAGAGTTTCTCCTCAAATTTGCTACCTTCCTCAGCCTTATGGCATTAAATACCACAGCAAAAATATCTCATCTGTTCTTTTTAAATTACCTCTTATTCTATTCTAAAATCTGGGTAAGACAAAAACTCTCTTCCCTAGTCCGGTGAGGCTTTAATGATATTTACATTTCTCTCTTACTCATATCCTTTCCAAGAGAAAAAATCTCAGTCATCTAGATCTCATGAGGCTCCTTTAAACCTGGCTACTAGCCAGCAAGACCCACAGGTTAATTACCTACAGCATATAATTACCTATAACATAATGCAAAGAGATCCTGGGGTATCCTGCTCTCACTAGAGCACTCTCACTAGAATATTTTTAGTCTTCACTCAGTGACCCAGAAACTTTCTGGGGATACCTAGAAAAAACTGGTTTTCATTTTAGTAATGGCCATACATAGATGTCTCAGGTGTCAGTATCCTTGAAGGTCTATTATTGCCTCACATAAAAGACATTATGGAGAGGACAGGGAGAATTTCTAGAGGGTTTAGACATGTTCCAGCAGTAAGTCAGTAGTAAAGAGTTGCCCCAGCCTGTATCAGGGAAATGACTCAGTCTGGATAAGGCAAAGAAAAAAATTCCCACTCCGTTGGTCTCAGCTGGCACCTTGGTCCCTTCCCTCCATCCACTCACCCTGGTTGGGGTCAGGCTGTTCTCTGCACAGCCTGAGCAGAGCTTCGGGCAGCCTGTGCAGTGCAGATGGCTCCTACCTCAGATGTTCTGTTGATAAGGCAGTTTTCAAACATCAAATCGCATGTTAATGCTAGTTAATGAATGTTCTCTTTACAGGCACAGCAAGCCTTTTCCTTCTATACTAAGCGAGGAACAGGAGGAGGTAGCCTTTCAGGTATTAAATTGCTTGAGAGCATCAGCACAGAGCAGCTTGAGGAACAGCCACAGAATCTTAAATTACTGTTACTGGGCTCTTTTTCAGCCTGCAGGAGGTCAGGTTTCTTACCTGACCAATGCTTTTTCTTCACAGGAGAGCAGGGTTTGCAGTGTGTGTCCTTGGGGAGCAGCCACTACTTTCTGCAGGGCGAGGGGACAGCAGCACGAGGCACCTTCAAATGCAGCAAAGTCTCTGCTGAGCCCACCTCATTCCTATGCTCTGCAGACAAAATAGTCCAGACAGGTTCTTCCACATTGCAGGATGAGCCCAAAGAAAATTTGGGGGATCCTGAAGAAGTCCTGCATCTCCCAGTTTGCTCTGTTTGGAGGAAAGGGTTTGGACCACTGACCACCACTGACCTTGCAGAGATCTCCTTTCCGTTTGTACTCAGTCTCTGTTACTAAGTGCTTGGGAGAATGTTTCAGGACAAACCACACTTTCTACTTTGCTGGGAATTTAAAAAAACCAAATCAATAGGAAAAAAAATCCAGACCATGCTTCTTCTCTTTCTCTTTGCTGGTGGTTTTTTTTTTTGTTTTGTTTTTGTTTTTGTTTTTTTTTTTTTTTTTTTTTTTTTTTTTTTTTTTTTTTTTTTTTTTTTTTTTTTTTTTTTTTTTTTTTTTTGTTTTGTTTTTTTTTTTTGTTGTTGTTGTTGTTGTTGTTTTGGGGGGTTTTTTGTTTTGTTTTGTTTTTGGGGTTTTTGTTTGTTTGTTTGGTTTGTTTTGTTTTTTTAGAGTTTTTACTGAAATGTTATCTGCTGGTTCTCAACAGCTCTTTGTTTGATGGAAGCAGCTAGATAACCAGAAACATGGTGAAATCCTTGTGAAACCCATGTGTTCTGTGCCATGTAGGAAGCAACTGTTGTTGTGTGCAATCCCAAAGGAGCAGAAATGGAAGGGTTTCCCTCAGGCAGAGAAGATAAGTGGGTGCCATGTTCACTTCTTGTTTCAAGCTGCAGTGAGTACGTGACTGTCTGTACTGAGGGGAACGTTGCAGCTGCTCCAGGTTCACACAGTGAGAAACTGGAAGTGTAAGGAGAAAATAGGCCATTTGCATTTCTAAGCAAATTGTTCATTGAGGACCTGAACCCAAACATAGATCAATAGAAAGATTAACCCTTTCCAGTGGGTTTTGGGTTCAGTTCTAGACCTAGCTTCCTTCCCTGAGGATGCATTCCCCAGAGGCAAAGATATAATTTAAGTGTATTTAGGTAAGGACAAAAGGTAATAGTGAGGGTAACAGCTATAAGCAGGAAGAACAGCTGCTCAGAGAAAAAACCAAAAAATACATCAGTCAGTGTTGTTCATCAATAAAAGTAAAGACAGGAAATCAGTTTGAATTCTGCATATACAGGGGGACAATCCCTGCCCTGGTCCTGCTGGCCACACTATTGCTGACACAGGCCAGGAAGCCATTGGCCTTCTTGGGCACCTGGGCACACGCAGCTCACTCAGGCAGCTGCCAAATGGCACCCCCAGGTTCTTTTCCACCAGGCAGCTTTTCAGCCACTCTGTCCCCAGCCTGTAGCACTGTGAGGTTGTTGTGACCCATATGCAGGAGTGATTCTCTTGTTCCCTAAACTGGCTTTGCACCTCTTTCCTTAGCAGCTCAAGTGCAGCCTTAACTTCTGACTTGTGCAAGGACAGGGAGAGCCACGTATTGGTGCTCTTCTCAGCTCCTGCAAGAGATGACCTCTCAAGGTAAGGACTTCTGGCCCTCCCTGCAAGGATGTGTGAGTTCCTTGGCTTCCAGAAACCACCTGCTCCTTCTTAACTTGATTTACTTGGTGCCAAGCCATACAGATGTTCCCTGTGTTTTTAGAGGTCCCATAATGTGGTTCTCACTTGCTTTGAATTTCTTTTGAAATGTGAAGAAACAGGTGCAAGCCTAACAATGAAATAAGTGTCCTGAATAATTTCTGTTGAAACTCTGCAGGATCGCTGCCTCAGAGAGCAATGCAGCTCCCTCCTTGGAAGCTGACTAGCAGCATATTTCACATGGGTTTTGATGATTATACAAATTGTCAACAACTATTTTGACTGTTTTTTGACTGCAGAAATTAAATGGGATATTTTTTGTCAAACTTTAATATAAGGATGAATTTCTCAGATCCCTTGAACTGAAACAACTCTGGTTCATTGAAATATTTTGCAGAAACACTTTTCCATATTTTGATCAGCCCTATTTATTACTATGCTGAAGCCCATCTCTATGATCATCAACTGGTATGTTTATAGCCATCTGGATCACAGGCTACTCATGTTTTTAAAATGATTATTGCATCTATTGATGCTTTATTAACCCTTTATAAACAGCTGGTACACATTGTACAATAGCCACAAAGAGAATTGGGAGTTCAGTCCTGACCTTTTGTTCACACATTCCTAAGTATCACAATCACTCCAGTTTTGTTTTATTTTATTTTATTTTATTTTATTTTATTTTATTTTATTTTATTTTATTTTATTTTATATTTTCCATGCAATTGCTTCAAAACATCAACCATCTGGGGTTTATTGCTTGACTTAGGCTAAGGAATGAATTTTTCATACTCTGAGAGCAGCTTCATTAGTTGGAAGAGATGGATAAGCAGAGGGGCTTATTGGAAAACTACGCTGTGATGGGGGATCCAAGCACAGAACTCCATCCTGTGCTGCACCAAAGATGCTCTCAGGAAAAGCAGTGGCCCCAGTTGCCCCTGCAGGGGGCCTCAAGAACAGCACAATTACAGCAGCTGTTTGTGTTCTGTGGGTAAGGAAAGCTCCCTAGAGACAATGTATTGCTGTTTGGTTGGAAGAGCACTCAATTGTCTAATGAAGCTGTTATCCTCTATTTAGCCAGAGATGAGAAAAGGAAATCTTTATGTATCACTCCTATGTATAAAAAAAGCTAATTAAAGAAGTCAGACCCTCAGGGGTAAAATAAAATCACCACAAAGCAAGAAAATGATGGCAGTGAGTAAAAGTGAGCTAGAGACTCGGCTCAGCTATTCCAGCTGCTATGTTTACTCAGCACAGGCAGATACCCACCCTGTGCCCCATACACCAAGAGAAGGTGCTTCCCCATTTTTGAGGGGTATTGATATTTTCATTTTCATCTTTCATATTAGAAATATCCCTTTAGCACCAGAAATGACCTTGGGATATGTTGTCTAGTATTGCAAAGATCAGCAGGTGAATAATGAGAAGCTTATCGTCATATTTAATCTCCTTTTTTTGTTAAACCATAACCCTCACATACACTCCTGGTTTCAGCAGGATTCACATGGACTTTGGAATGACCCAGGGACAGGCTCTTTGCTTCAGCAGGGGCAATGGGCTTTGGTTTGAAATCCTTAGATGCATAGTTGGTGCTTCTGCAAGAAAACATAGAGCTCCTCCATATTACTGGGGTGACCTTGACCATGGTGTTTCTATTCCTATCAACATCCTGGGTGACACCACTGTTTTTCTTGAATGGTTTAATTTGAAACTTTTCTTTGGATCATTAGAGCTGAATGATGAGTTTGTACTCACGGGAAAGTTTGTTTTGCAGTCATTGAATGCTTGCAGCCAATGGTCCCTGCTACAGTGATAAATAAATGCTTTAAATAAAGAACTTCACAAGACAGCCATTCATCCAGCAGCAAAGCCTCCATTTTACTAGCAAGGAGTAAATTTTATGAAGTATATTTTACCATCCCAATATCAATCACAATGCCATTGTCTTTATTTTATTCCTCCAAAATACAATAATATTTTACTTTTGAACCAGAAATGAGAGGGCACAGAGTTTTATAGGAGAGGTCTGTTGAAATGCAATAAGAAGGACAGGCTGCTGGTTATCCTCAGCACTATGGGATGTTGTGTGATACCCAGGGATCGTGCTGGTCAAGGACTGTGTCATACACACACACACTGAGATGCTGGACAAGACCATTCACACCTCTCTGTTTCTTTCAACAATGCCTGTTACCTATGTTTTCTTTTCTCCTCTCCAGAATATCCTGCCTGATACTTTATTTGCCTTCCCCGTCCTATCCATCCAATTTTCTTTAAAACCCCTAACCCCGTTTTTTGATTTTAATTCCAAGAGCTCAATTTCATCCTGCACTTTCTCTGAACACTATGTGCTCACATCATCCTAACCAGCACTAGACAATTTTGATCTGCCTTAATGTGCAGCTCAGGATGTTGTGCTTTTCAGGCTTGCCTGCAATAGGTGTCATCTCTAACCTACAGAACAGTGGGTGCCAAGACACAGTACAGCTCATTCAAGCCTTCATTGGAGGTTTGCAGTGTAAAGGGGAACCTGGATCAGAGCTTTCCAGCTACAGATTTATCACCCTCTCCAGGAGATTCCACTGTCAGTCTGCCATCCCTTCTGCTGACTATCCACATGATTTTCTGTTGTACTTTGTCTAAAAAAGAGGTATTTCAATAGCAGTCTCAGCACAGATCTTAATTTTCTGATTAGAGTTTCATTCCTTCTTTTCTTCCTGCTAGCCTGCACTAAGGCCAGATTTCCTTCTACAAGCACAGAGCACAGCTTCCCAGTGCCAGCCCTTATCTTCATAAGGATTTCACATAGGAAATTTTGCTCACAACATCCCAGACATTCTCCATCTCCAGCACTGTGCGTGAGGCATAACTTATTTTATAGAATGAGATCTGCATTAGCCTCTGGTTGCATTGCTTGAGCTGCAGATGGTGAAGATACCTAGAAGTCAGTCTGTTGAGCTAATTCTGTGGTCTTTGAAAGAGCTGCCAGAAACACCTGAGCAGCAATGATCCTCAAGACAAATATTCTCCCTTCCTAGAGATAGTCCAGGGAAAGACCTGCTTGACTCAACTCTCTACTTTCAGAAATTTCCCTTCTATTTTCTAGCAAATCATACAGATCATTTTTCCTTTCCAGCAGTCACACAGACTTTGCCATTGTTTATCTGCCAGCCAGCAGCCCCCACAATTACTGCCAGCAGCCAGCCCAGGTGGCAGCAGCATCTGGCAGCAAGCAGGTGCGAAGGAGTCAGGCAACTTGCTGCATAGTGGGGCCCAAACCAGCACTAACAAAGGTAGCAGTGAGATAGGTAATGGGCTTGAGGAACTGGGGGAA
Organism: Picathartes gymnocephalus; assembly: GCA_013390045.1. Classification (NCBI taxonomy): domain Eukaryota; kingdom Metazoa; phylum Chordata; class Aves; order Passeriformes; family Picathartidae; genus Picathartes; species Picathartes gymnocephalus. The sequence goes on along the minus strand of WEKY01052732.1, from coordinate 168,615 downwards.
ATGTTTTAATCCACGATAAAAGCTTGGGGACCTGGTTTCTATGCTCAGCTTTGCTATTGCCTTCCCACATGACCACTGCAACACATTTAACTGTGCAGTGCCTCAGTTTACTCTTCATACAAAATCCTCTTTGTAGAGGGACCTAGGAAGGAAAGACCCAAGAAAGCACTGGTCATTCATTTTCTAAATTTTTTCCATTTTAAATGGGATTCTCAACCTGTATTTTTGGTCAAGAGACAAAGTGAACACATAAAGAGTTTTAGTGGTAATTTTGATATACCAAATGTTTCAGTGAGATGTCACTTCAGTCCTGCAGGGTTGGCCCAACAGCTTTTTGAACTAAGAGGGGATTTTACTGTTTGCAGTCAGCAGGATCCAGCTCCCATGGAGAAGAAAGAAGAGCACCTAAACTTTTAACTAGCTGTACATTATCTCTTGCTGCTCCTTGTGCAGCCTGATTAATCTAACTACAGGCTCTGCATTCCAGCAAGCACCTCCGTCACATTTCCACAGGACTCACGAAGCAGAAAATCTGCACATCCCTGGCAGGGCTCCACGGCTGCAATGAGTAAGCACAGCACCCCTGAGGTGGAGGGAACTTTGCCAGAGGGTTGCAGGTGAGGATTCACCCCTCTGGATTTTGAGGCTTGAGGACAGAGTTGTCTGGGAGGGGAGTGCAGAGCACTTTGATACGTATTGTCTCTGACACCACAGCCAGCCATCTGTTCCGAGTTTATTAAAAGTGATGTACTCTCCTGGGAGGATCAGGAAGCATCTGCTGGTGCATTTACATTTAAATCCTCATAGCAATCCCCTCCATCCTCCTTTTTTAATTAATCAAACCTACTTTTTGGTGAAGGCACACAGATAAACGCTTCCTCTGTAAATGGGAGCACATATTCTGCTAATACTATTAAATAGCTAATACACAGAAAAACAATTAAGTGCAAGTAGCAGCATCTCTCTCAGGATTTAAGAAAGCTGTTCTGACAGAGATCATTCCTGTTTAAAGGATCACCATCTAAACCTGGCTTATGCGGCAGTGCAGTTTTGCTGCTGCAGAATTGCTAATCAGCTGCTTGGGACAAGAGTGAGCCCTGAGGTGAAGAACTGAAGCACACATTCCTTGTGACCCCCATATGCAAGGGCTGGAGGGTGCTAGGGAAACAAGGCCCCCCCAGCAGAGTAGTGACCCAGGGAGTTTGGAGGCAGATGCTGCAGGGCAGGTGTAAATCCTGTCTGGATGAAGGGAAAGCAATGGGATTCTCTACCCACCTGGTAGCACTGCTTTGCATTAGCACAGCTTTGAAAAGGTGAAGAGCGGCAGATGTTTCTCATCATGACTGATTCTCTGAAGGATGAGGAGGAAAAGGGTGGGGGCAAGGCTGCTGGCCTCTCTGTTAACTCTGCTTGGCACTGGGAGACCGTGGTGCCATTCCTGCTGCTGCTGCTGCCTGCACTGGTTACCCCTATGGTATTGTTTAGTGCATGGGGTTGGCTCTCTGGGTTTCCCCAGGGGCTCAAAGCTGGGCTTCAGTGGCAGGCTTGGCCTCCCAGGGTGCTACTGGCCAGGGTACAGTGGGATTTACTCAAAGGGTTGGAATCCCTGCAGCAGATCACCTTCAGCTCTTTGTATAAAAACCTCTCCTAGAAGCATCAGGATCTGAGCATCTTTCTGTTGAGAGAGCCAGCTCCTGTGTGTGGGGAAAGATGTCCGAATAAAAGGCAGTGGGAGCTGTTGGCAGAGGTTGCCATGGGACAAGACCATAGTAGTCTCCAAACCAGGATGGTTGATGAATCTCTAGGCACAGTCAGCATCCCCTTCCAACCAGACAAAAGGAAGAAACTGAATGTTTGTCCATTGTAAATCCTGGTCTGTGCCCAGGGATCATACCTGACTTACACGTGGAGTGGTGGGAAGGTTCTTCCAAAGCAAGTCTGAGACTCTGGAGGCACATAATGCCTCTGTAACCAGGCCCTCCAAGTGGGCAAGGGGGTTTTGCTGTGCAGAGAAAGGGATCGACCTTCCCCACTACCCTACAAAAGGGATCAATAATGTCAATGGCAGCAACAAAGGCACTGAAAAAGTGGGGACACTCGATGTTGAGAAGCCTTGGGGCTGTGGGTTTGAATTAGTGCTCATGATATAATCTCATCTATCACTTATATGGAGCATAAGGGGCAGAGGGGATTTCTGCGTGCTTGGAAACTATGTCAGTGTCTCTCTGTGCAGCTATTATTAATAGACAGCTGATACACAAGTTAAATAGAAATCTACTTCTCAGCATGCAATTCCTTGTCTTCTTACTTTGGTATATCCTCAAGGCCTTTTTTAAACAAAACTAGTTATTTTTCTAATCCTCTCTTACAGTTACAAACAGTAACATTGGCTGAAACACCTAGAAAATGGAAAGTGCAGTTGATCCTACCCTTCCCCAAATGTGTGGCTTCTGGCAGGCAGGGTTTTTGTCATGCAACACCTGGTCCTGTGGTAAAGCCCTTCTCCCAGGTCAGAGGCAGCAAGTTTATAATCCTGGCCCTCGTCTTCCATTAGCAAATAAGGGAGTTGCAGATACTGAGAGACCTTAGGAAGCCATAACTTGCTTTTTACCTTCTGTTATTGATGTTAAGTGGCTTTTAACTTATATTCTTCAATTGCAAACATCGTTGATGAATTTGCAAAGCTGCAGCTCAGAGACTGGGCAAACTGCATTTGGGGTTGTTGGCCTCATAGTAACTGTGGAGCAAATAAATATGTGCATGAAGGGATATTTAGCAATTGCAGGGATGGAAATGGCGTTAGTGACAAGACAGAGTGATTTAAAGAGCATTGGGTCTCATTAGGCTCAGATCAGACAGCAAGAGATGTGCTGATAAGAACAACTATCATGTGCTTTCCTCGGTGCCTCTCCAGAAGGGACTCGCTCCCAGCAGCACGTTTTGAGTGAACAAATTGTTCTGTGAGTAACAAAGTTAACAAAACCTGGGTTTTTCTAGTCTCCTCAGACAGCCCCAGCAGAGGGCCTTTACTCCAGAGTCTCTGTCACTGACTGTGTGAATGGCCCTAACTGGGTGACACCTGGCTGCTGGGGATCTTCCCAACGGAGTTTTAAAAAGATTTTTTATGGGAGCTGTGTTCTCAATCCAGAACTGAAGCCTCTGATGGGGTAAAACTTGCTGGTTTTCGCCTCATCCTTGCCTAGTAGGTGAAGCAAGGCACGCAGCTTTTCTCTGTATGACCCCATTGCAAAGTGAATCCTAGGCAGTGCTTTCAACTGGAGCAGTCAGAGTCAGTCAAACACTCCCCTGGCTCCAGGGACCTCTCTCTTGGCATGTCTAAACAGTATTTCCTTGGTAAGACAGCTCATAGCATCAGAAAGTTCACTGTGTCTGCTGTAGTCCTACATTTATTATCAAGAGTCCTTGTCTCTTCTGTAATTCATTTCTTGTAACCAACTATTTCTTCCTTTATTAAATAAACATAGCTTTCCTTTAGTCAGCATTATGTATTTGAGTTTATCCAGCAATACATACTTGAAGTCACTTATGAATCAAAATAAGGGAGAAAGGGTGGACTGTTTTTAAACCAAAGGGATTTACCTTTTGAGTTTCTTTGTAAATTGTGCAAAGGATGTAATTACCCAATAGCTGTATTGAACAAAAGAACTACAGGGTTAAATCCTTCGTTTGGAAGAGACTTCACTCCCTCCATGTAGATGTAAGAATCTCCTCCTGAGGACTCTCCAGTTGTTGCTTCCCATCAAAGCAGGCCTGTGTGTGCTGAAGGGGGCACTCACATAAGACTGTTGCAGCTACTTCAGCTGGACTTTCCACAGGATGCTGTACCTAAGGTCCAAAAATGTAACAATTTCCTGAAAGAAGTGAGTTTTATAATTAGAATGGAAGTTCCTAAGAAATGTCCTACCACTTGAGCCTTGAGGAATGGGATTTTCCTCTCATGGGGCTCAGTCCTGGTGCTTGGGTTTTGCTGACCCAGCTGTGTGGATCTTGACTGCAGAGATTGTGATGGAGGAAAGCTAAGCTCATGCTCTCCAAGTAATTTAAAAGCAACTGCAAAAACACAGTGGCATTAGACATTATTCAGGAAAAGCAGAGGGTTTCTGCAGCCCCTTTATGCTCCCCCAGCATATAGCTTCAGCTGATGGGTTAGGGATGGCAGGTGATACATTCCTGGTATTACCTTCTCTTTTTGCTGTATCAATATCTGTATCCTTCTGTCCGTGGATCTGCCCAGTTCCATTTTGTCTCTTCTGGTCCTGTCTGCCTCTGCCAGCTCCCATGGCAGCAAGCTCAGGAGCTCACACCTGCTGCAGAGATCTCCCTTAGTGGCTTTAGTGAAGTCTCTCAGTGCTAATGTAGAGATCCTGATATCTCATGACACAACATTTGGGGAGTATCAGCTCTGCTTTCACACTATCCTTCATCTTCATGATTTTGTGGATCCCACTCATATCCTCCCATAACCTTCTTTTGTCTAAACTGAAGTGTCCCAGCCTTTGTGTTTTCTCCTCTTGGATGCTCTCTCCCACTCATATTTTCAGGTGCTTGTTATGGCTCAGGTTCTTTTTTCCCCTAGCTCCATCACCTGCTCTATCCCCACTGGAACTCATCTGCCACCTCCTTCTCCACTCACCAGGTCAGTGAGGTCCCTCTGAAGTCCCCTGCCACTGGTGTGACATTAGACCAGTTACTCAAAACAGCCCAGTTACCACCTGCAAACCTGGCCCTTTCACCTTTTGTCACATCTACATGCACCTCCTCTGGGGTCTCGTTTCAGCCTTTCCTCATCTTATCTTTAACCAAGTTTTGCAGCTGCTTGCAATACAGCTCTGAAGGTGTGGGTGGAACCAAAACCAGTGAAGGAAGCAGAGCAGCTCCAGGTGAGCCCTGCACTGCAGGGACTTTTCCCCCTTCTCCATGAAGCGGTGAGCAATGAGTGAGAGTTGATGATCCCTTCTAAAACCCTCTATTTGATCAACAGGTGACTTCTAGCGGGTCTCCATTTCCACAGACCCCTTAGGTAATGAGGGAAGAAGAAAAATCCATGTTTTTCCAGCAAAACTTGCCTGTGTTTGAGGGGATAGGTGAAGTGTCTGCCTGTGGATGATGCTGATGCCCGTTTGGTATTTCCTGGGCAGCTGCTTTTGGTTTTTCCCCCTCATGACACAAACTGCTGTGGAAAAAGGCAGGAGAGTTATCTTCAGGATGAAGGGATTATTGAATGTATCTTCAATTAAAAAGAAGAAAAATTCCTTTTCAAACAAACTACACCTGCTAGAGCTGAAACCTTCCTTCAAAGGCTGCAAAAATGTTAAGTGCTGCAGAATCAAAAAAAGAGGGTTTTTATGTAACAGGAACATTCTTGTATCAGGGAACTCAAAGCTGAGAGCTGGTGCCTGCTTCACCTTTCATTTAATGACCTGAATAATTAGCAGAATAATCTTTTTAGAAATGCTCCAGTAGCAGTGCCCTGGTTGTTAGATAGACAATCTCCTAGAGGGAGAAAAAGCTGGCAGTAATCAACAACTGGTTGAGGGAGCAGCAAGGTTACAGTCATTAAGCTGGGAGAACATTCATCAGCACATTCAAGGAATCCAACAAGTCAGAGCTGTTTCACGGGGCAGGTTAAATGAGGAAAATTATTTATTAGGAGAGTGAACAGAGATCATTACACTCTGAAGCCTGGTGTTAGCATCCACTGTGGTTTCAGTCTTGCAAACAATAAAATAATTGTTTTCTCTTGACAGTCATTTACTGTTAAATCCTGGGTGTTTTGTTCTCCTTCCAGGTGTTATTCTCCATTTCAGAATTTATCGAGGGCAATGGCAGAGCACTCTGGCCACGGGCACACCTGCTGTGCCCTCTTCCTCAAACCCATCACCTTTTTTCTCTCTTTTCAGTGCCAATTATTACCCTTCCAAAAGAATTTGTTTCAGGACTGAAAACTAAAAAGACACCCTGGTGTGCTCGGCAGGACTAAGGTTAATATGTCTTTGAAAATTATTTCTAATATAAAAATTCTTCAAACTCTGTCTGAAAGAAAATCGTGAAAGCAGTACTATGTTATTGACACTGGAGACTGAGAGCATATTGAATTTTTTACTGCCTATGCACCTCTGTGTGAACAAATTTTGAGAAAATACTACCTGGTAGAGCTATGAGGATCAGAGGAAGGTGGAAGATTCACTCTAAGTTCACTGAGATCTCTTGTATTGACTCTGTCATGGTTTCAGGTGCATATCACCCACTTTCTCTCTGATTTTAACAAGATGGACTCCCAGAAGTATCAGCCTGAAGGGATTTCTTACAGACCATTTAACTGTCCAGGCCTTCAGGGTGGATTAGGTAATGTGGGACCTTCCAGCATTGACAGCCATGTGGCTGATGGACACAGGAAATCTTACACTTAAAGGAACTCCTCTAAATGTTTGGCTATCCTTGTATTTTGAAAATTGAACTCTACAGTTTTCTCCTAATTTCTAAGCCCTTTTCTTCAGGATGAGGTTGTCCAGCACGGGATATGGAGATGCCACACTCCGTGGCTCTTCTGTGTAAGATTGCTGTCACATTTCCCCAGCCTGCTTTCCAGCCTTCTCTGTTCTAAATTAACCAAGTCTCTCCTCACACTCAGGTATTTTCCAAACTTCTCATTCATGGTGCTGTGTCCTGGCCCTTTTCCATCTCCTCTCTCTTCCACAAAGTGGGGTTCCCAAGGCTGAAGGCAGCAGTTCCAGCTGAAGCCTTGCAAGAGCAGCATCACCCCACTATGTCTTACAGAGAAGTAAATGAGAGACATTAGCACGGAAGCTCCTGGGTCGCCCAGACTGGGCCTTTCATCCTGCAACCACCTGTCCTGGTTTGAAGGACAGGTATTTGCTGAGGAAGGCAGGAGCCTCCCTTGGAATGGAGAATGTGAACCCCTTCCCTCTGAATTATTGTAATTTTGAAATTAAGGGGCTTTCAGGTGAGGATATAGGAATAGGAATAACAGTTCTTTACTAGTATTTATAATAAAGTGAACAAAAAAACCCCAACTCTTATGGCATTAACAACAAAACAGACCCAGGAACCTGGTCCCAGCCCTCTGGGCCTGCAGGCACTGTCCCCTTGGGTGCAGTGACGGTCACAGCCGGCAGGGGGCGCTGGTGGCGCTGGGTGGGCAGGGCAGGTGCAATGATTCCCCCGCGGCTGCAGGGGGCGCTGTGGCACGAGCTCCAGCAGACACGGGGCACGGCCGGGAGGGGAAGGGCTGGAGGACAGGCAGGCTTTGCTTCAGGAACTCTGTCAATCCTGGTGCCCCAGCAGAACTCTCGGAAAACAGCAAACTGGGACAGTAGGACATCTCAGCAGGCGGGGGAGCAGGGGCCGCAGCGCAGTGAAACCCAGAGCAGTGCCGATGGAGCCGCGGAGGGCAGGGCAGGGGCAGCAGCCCGGCTCGACAGAAGAAACAGCTGCACGTGAAAAGGGTCCAGCAGCAGCAGCAGCAGCAGAGACTCTTCTCTCCCCCAAAAAGGCAGAGCAGCTTCTCCTGTTCCCCTCCGAAGCCCAGCTTCAGCTCTCCTGCTGCTGCCTTTTATCAGCCCCTCTCCTCTGGGGCTTGGCCACAATCCTTTGTTTTTCCTTAAGTATCCAGTACTTATGCTGCCCCCCCACCCCTGGCTTTTATCAGATCTTCTCCTCTGGGGCTTGGCCACAGTCCTTTGTTTTCCTTAAGTATCCAGTACTTAACAACTCAATTGGGAAAGAATTCTATACAAAAGGAAAGAAAAAAAGAAAACCTAACCCCCAACACCACCTCTGATAATTCCCTGCCAAAAATTGCTCTTTTCCATCTTGAACCCTTTAAGGATTCCTGACTTACATCTATTGGAAAACTGTTTCAGATGTTCATCCTCTGGTACATATACCCTTCTAATTTCCAAATCATAGGTTTTCAGAGGTAGTTTAAACCCATTTCTTGATTTGTTTGTTTGAATTTGGTTTGTTGGGTTTTGGAATTTTTTTGCAATAGCTACACAGCTACTCTTCATGCCCAGGTTTTTGCTACTATTTCCCTTGAATTTTCCTTGTGGATCTCATTATACCTGTGCACTGATTTCCCTTTTCTGCTTGCAACACTTTGTTTTCTTCTTGCCCAGTTTCATCTTGAGGATTTCAGAGCACTTTTCCTAGTCATCACAATCATTTTGAATCATGAGCCTGCCTTCCAGTGTCTTTCAAGCTCTAACAGCTTGGGTTTATTCAGACATCTTTTAGCTGCATTCCCTTCCCCATCATCCATTCTTCCACACAGTGGTGAGACATAAGCTGAACACACATTCCCTCGGTCTTGCAATGCTTTGAGCCATGTTTTACTCTTCCAATTTATCATGCAGCTGGATTCAGTTCTCCCAAACAAGTCTATACTGTGTTTCTCTGGTGCACACCTGGACATATCCATCAGGAAAATGTCCAAACTCCTAGAATTAAGTCTGTTTCCCTTAACCATTACACCAAAGAGGAAAAAATGAAAAAAATTGGCATGACTTATTCTTGACAAATCTCTGCAATGTGTTTCATATCAATTGACTAATCTGTACCTGATTATAAATTGAGGGTTTCATAATAGGTTCTGGCAATCTTTCCAAGAATTAAAGTGAAATATATTTAAATTCCTTAATTTTCCCTGCAATGCAGGTACTAAGTGTTCCCCTGTTATTCCTCTCTTATTCCCCAGCTACTCAAAAGCAATTGCTAATAGCTTGGAAATGGCTTTGGATGGTCCTTAAGCTCGCACAGATGGATTTTGTCTGGTTATGCAAGCTGGAACACATCTCACTAATCTAAATGTTCTTTAGGCTCTTCTTTCCTTATTCCATTCCATGGCTTCAATTCTCTTGTATGTTTGCCTTCAACATCTGGTTATTATAAAGGTGTTCAGGAAGTTTGAAGCAGAAAATGACAGCAGATGTTTCAGTTTCTGCTGGGCACCACCTCTCCAGAACACAGCTTTGTAGACTGTGGTGCCTTTAACCCTTTTCCTACAACCTCCTCAGATTTCCTCTCAGGATTTGAGAAAGATGTGACCTTAAAGCCATGCAATATATTCCCCATTATTTATTAACATAAATGATTCAGGAAAATGCCAAACAGTCTAGGGAGCTACCCCTACTCACACACCTCATCTCCCTGTCTGCAGGCTCAGACATATTTTAGGTGAGGTACATAACTTGGTGTGCTGTGTTACACACTGACCCCAGAATGAAACCCAGAAGGTAAAGATGGGCTTCTGATGTAAAGTATGGGGTGGGGTTTAGGTGCCTAAGAGGATGTGAAGCTTTATGGAGAGACTCACCCTGAGTCAGCTTGGGTACCTGACCCAAGATGAGGAGAACCCTCTGCCGGCCTGAGCCTCAGGCACTGCAGCATCTCCTCAAGGAAGGTGCCTACTTGTGGGAGGGAATGAGCAAGAATCACAATTTCATGTTATAAACAGGAGCCAGTGAGGTAGTTGGAGTGCTGTGCCTCTTTCTTACCATGACAATATTTAGAGCATATCCCCACTTCCCATCCCAAACATAAAAAGCAGTATTTTAAGGTTTAATGCTTCTCTCAGTTTGATAGACTTCAAAGCCATAACTCCCATTCCCCTGAGAGTCTCCTGGCCATGGGAGGCCATGGGTACCCCAGCCTCACTGTTGCCTGAGCTGTCCCAATGCAATTGGAGCCTGAATAAATGAGTGCCAAGGAATATGTACTCTTAGTCTGCTTTTTAGGGCACTTGGATGGGAGAAGTGAGCTTGGCCTTCCTCATACTGTGAACAGGACTGTGGGTGCTTAGAACTATGACATGGAGACTGGGCATGATCTTCTGAACCAGGCCCTGAGAGTGCTGGGTTTGGATTGTACCACCTCAGGAAAAGCTGCCAGTCTTAGTGGCCTAAAGCAGGAGGAGGAACTCAAGCACTTTGGAGTCAAACAGAAGCCACCTCCAGGACTCAAAAAATAAGCTTTTACCCATGCATGGTATAGCACTAGATGGTTTGACAATGAGTTACATTTTTTTTGGCAGGAATACTACCACAGAGGTTATTAGACACAGCTTAAGCTGATTTCACACTTTTGATTTGCTGTAATGCGTAGTAGAATTAAAAGAGGGGCCGAAAGAAAATATATGAATGTGTGTATATAAGGGTAGAATGTGGAAGATCAAAACCATGAGACAAACTGAGTCCAAAAATATCTTGAAGCACCTGAGAACTGATAGCATGGAAGTGGTGGGCAGGGTGGAGAGGAAGGAGACAAGAAGAGGTGGCTTGAGCTGCCTTTGTGCCAAGTGTGACATTTATAGTACTGGTTTGTCATTAATGGGCTCTCCAGAGCACCAACAACAACCTGGAACCTGGGAGGTGGAGTGGATATGAGTAGGAATGGGGCTGCTGCATAAATTCAAAGAAGCTCCTGTAAAGACAGAAAGACTCCATGTATGACATTTGTATTGGAAAGGGAGCGGGAGCTGGATTTAAGATGTAAGAACAAGGAGATGAGATGGAGCGGTCTGCTGCTCTTTAACACACAGTGGCAGGTGTGAGTGTAGGTGAATAGATGTCCAGGGAATATCACTGTGGGAAGGAGCACTGGTTAGACAAGTCATTCCTCCAGGTCCTAAAATGCCTTAAGGTCTTTTTTGCCAGTGGGTGACTGGCAAAAAAGAAACTTATTTTATCTGATCATATGACCAGGAACCCAAGACCTGAGCCTGATTTCGTGCTGCAGACTGCTGGTTCACACCAATCTCTGGGACTTTTGTTTCTGATCATGAGGAGGCTCTCACCTTCCTGTTTGGCTTCTAATGCTTCTTCAGGCTTCAGCTGCCTTACTGTGAAGGCAAGGCATGTCTGTGGAGGTAGCAAGAACAATTTGAGCAGGTGAGTACAACAAACCCACTCTCCCCTGGGACCCACAGCCTGGCTCCTGAGCACATCCACATCACCAGGGTTCCTGTGGGAGCTGCTGTGGTTCTGGGCAGAGGCACACCAGCAGTTCCCTTGGGTGAGGTGCAGGTGTGGAGAGGCGGCCATCAGCTCTGGGCACGCACCCAGGATTTTGAAGCCATTTGGTAGAGAATTCACAAAATTCCCCTTTGGCTGAAGTTTCTAACTTGCCTTAGCATTCATAGCTAAAGATATGAGAAAAGTCTCTCTGGTTTAAAATGCTTCAACTAAAACAATGCTTCTCATTAGAAAACCTGCATGAATTCTCTTATCAAGAGCCTGTGCCTCTGGTCATAAATTAGGATGCATTTACTGGGGAAAAAGCAGAGAGCTGGGCAGGTGTGCCAGCAACCTTTCTGAAGCAGACATACAAGAACTGCACCAAAAGATTTTGTTCATCCAAATAAATGCTGAAAGAGATGCTGAAACTTGCATTCCAACCACTCCACTTTGTAGCAAAGTTTAAACATTAAAAGCACAGGAAGAGCTTTGAGGCTCCGTGGCTCAGGTGCAGAGATGTCATAGCCTCTTTTATCTATTAGACCAGTAATAAATACAGCCTAGTAGCTTCACTTTTGCTTTGCTTCTAATAAAGTACTCAGGGTAGGATCTTTTCAGTATACCTCTACTCTCAGTATTTTTTTATTGCATATACAGTAAATATCAACTAACATAAAAGACTGTCTAATTAAGTCTTTTGCTTTATGAGTACCTGTGAAATTAATTGGGGAGAGTAAAGAACTTTGTCGGTTTGCAAAAGCAAAGTAACTTGATTTAATTCACCTCTTGCATTTTGTACAGACTTTATTAGGGCATGTGTGCCCAACAAGCCTTTCAAATTCAGTAGTCACCATACACATAACAGTCAAGCAAACACACAAAATAATTTGGAGAAACTAAGGCAAAAATCACCTTGATGAGTAACTAGTTAGATGCACTTATCCCAGCCCATGTCTGATCAAACACTGTGTAGCACAAGCAAAGCCTATTACAACAGAGGTTTTGCAGAGTGTTGCTGTGCAGCTCCTTCCCATGTGACAAGAGAGCAGAGAGGGAACATCTGCTGATGTTTCAGACAAGCTGGTGCCTGGCAGTACTTGTGTCTCCTGGCTATCATGCAGGTATAGGTGGCAGGGTTAGAGGTGGTCCAGTACTAGAATCATTCTCTGGGAGACAAACCGTGTTTCTCCACATGCCTTTCAGAGGAAGAGTTCGAATAGGGCTACCTGCAATTAAAGTTATTTGACCCTGAGAAGTTGGAATGACCAGAGCTGCCCTGGGCTCCTGTGAAAGACTGCATTGACCTCCAGACTCTTATACAATACGTGCTGTGTGTGAGGATATAGCCAGGGCCACTGCGGCTGCCTCACACCTCCCTCTGGTGCAGTGTGATTGCTCCGAGGAGGACACTCACACTTTGTTCTTTAGCAGATGTTCTGTATCTATATCTGGCTACTGCCTTTCCTGAACCATGCTGGGTGTTGCAGGTGATACACCAGCAACACTAAGGAATAATGTGTTTAAAAAAGTATATCCTAATTAACTTTTTAATACTCATTTTCCCTAGCACTAGCCTTATTAGGTCTGTGTGTGTGAAATATTTATTTAGGCAGTTGTTATTCTATTGCTAATCATGAAGACTGTCTTGTTGCCTGGATGCTTCACCCAAGCCACAATATCACAGCTTCAAATACAGAACTATAAAAAAAATCACTCCTTAATCTTCAAGATTATGTTGCTGTGCTGAGCCCTGCACTGCAGGTAACTATATTTTTTGAGCAACACAAAATGAGCTCTTGCTACACATGATGTGCAATGAAAGATTCAGGTCATATTTTAAATTTATTATTCTGAATTTATCCTTTCTAATTTCTGTAAAGCCTCTATGTCTCTGAGGCATTTTCTTAAATGGAAAAACTTCTTGCACATCAGTGATGTAGTACAACAGTACTTAGGCCCTTGCACTTTTACACAACAGGGCAATCTGCACAAGCTCCCTGAAATGAAGAGTTTGTACCCCAGTCCTTGTCTCATGGCTGAGGGAACATAAAGAGGTTTCCATCCATACTGGGCCTCTGGTGATCCTATTTCTACATCCAGATCCACCAATCTGTAGCCATTCTGTTGGCAAAATATGAGTGGCATTTTAAAAAGTGGGCTAAACAAGGGGAACATCAAACTTCTGGGCTTCAGCTATGTTTTCGTCTCTTAGAGATGCCTTTGGAAGAAAAAATCCCATGTCATCCTGCTTCTGCTGCCCCAGGAACAGGACATTAAATTGCCAATTTTGAGTTTGTACTGCAGGGTCCTTTACACACTTTCTCTTTTGTTACTAGCTTCAATATTTCTGGATAAAGCTTTTTCAGCAGAGTGTTTTCCCTGAATGATGTTGTCCAGCTTCCACAGGTGGAATGACTGGAACATCACAAGGGATAAGGAGATGCTGTCAATGCACTGTTTAATGGCTTTTAGACATACGCAGTACTTGGTTCTTCGGAGGCTGATTCAGGCCCGATCTCAGTGTAGAGAAGGTTACACTGTCAGTCCAGCTCATAAAGTCCATGTTATCCCTGCCATTCCTCTCACAGATGTGTGAAACTTTGTTGAAGCCATTAGCCCCACCTGTAATGGACTTGTTTACCACCCTTATAGCAGTTACTCCATAATTAAGTAAGTGGACAGTGATGACCTTCATCTACCCACTGGGTATTTTCCACAAATACGACTTCAGTGTTCAAGTAAGATAAGATCACTGACAGGGATGCTATTTAGGAGAGCTGGCTAAGAGATAATACAGCCACTAATGGCTAGCAATCTTCAAATCAGAGTATGTTGCTCTAGAAAACAGCTTTTTTATAGCAATGCTGAGGGCAAATTTCCTAGTGTGACTTTGGGTGGAGTCAAAGATGGAGGAGCTTTATGGCACAAATAAAAACAAGTCACACTCTGGATAGGGAAGAGCAGTGGCCAGTCTTTGGAATGCTGGAAGGTACATGTTTAAGTAGTGCTGTCTCTTTGACTCCGTGCTGCTTTGGAGGAGCTGACAACACCTTGTTCACCCACTCGGAGAGTATGAGTCAGATGCGCACAGAACACAGACAGGGTTCCTCTGGGCAGTCCAGCACATCCACAGTTTGACAGGGCTTGGCAGGTGAGGTGTCCCAGGTGCAGTTCATGCTGGGGGTGTGGCTCTGTGAGAGCCTAACTTGGCTCCTGCTCCTGGCAGTGAGACGTGAGGGGAGAAGGTGCCTGGAGGGTCCAGACTGTGCACCCCTGGATGCCCTTCCAGTTGTGCTCTTCATGGGACAAGGGCCCATTTGAGCAGGGCCAAGCTCACTCAGGAAAGGTCAGTGGGGCTCACATACTAAGAAGAGCAGGACAAGTTATTTGATAAATTTAAAATAGAACTGTGTGGAAGAATAGAAAAGAAGCCATAATAGTTTTTTCTAAGTAGCTGACAATGGAATTCTCGAAGTGCTAAATAAATGACACCTCAGGAAAGACGGTTAAAATTTGCAAACATAAACTGACTCTTGGACAGAGGGTCTAAGGTTGCCCATGTAACAACAGCAAATAATAACCTCTCCTAAGCATCTCTCCTGACTCAGCTACCAATTTACTATATGAGACTGGATGAATAACTTAATTTCCCTTTATTTTTACATAGATCTAAGACCCTACTGAGCCTATGAGTAAGTGGATATCTTGATATACAGACATTTATCCCCTACATGTCCATTTAATACAGTTTAATATTTGAATTTTTAATGTAATAATATTCAGTCCTTCAGAATGAATAAAACACAGGACTGTATCAGTGCTCAGTGTCCTTGCAGATCAGAGGTGTCCTAATGCTTAATTCATATTTGCAGAATAAACTGAAGGCCAAGGCTTAAAGACACCAAATCCTGAAGACTCTGTTGAAGGTTTTATGTGAAGGGGCTTTGTGGTGGCCCAGAACCCTTTGAATGGCTTCCCCCTGCCTGGAGGAGGGGAGGGGGCTCTGCTTCTGAGCCTCTGTGAGAGCTGAGAGCCCTGGAGCAGCATTGTCAGCAGCTGAGAGTTTGGAGAAAGGCGGAAAGTGGATGATCCACTGTGTCCAGAGTTCCCTCCCACACTGTGAAGTCTTCTCACCTCAGTCTCACCAGTGGCTAACCCCACCCATGGCTGATGGAAACAAGGCAAAACCCCTCCTGGTGAAGCTCACTGCACACTGAATTAGCTGTGGCCCTGGAGCGACGTTTAGAAGGAAACCACAAACGGGAGTGTGCTTAATTAAAGCTGACAGTCATAATGGCACTGCCTGAAATAGTATCAGGAGATTATCAGTTAGGGGCCAGTGCCACAGGCTGGGTGACGACCCTGCCAAGGTGTGACCCTTATACCAGCCCTGTCTGGCCAGATCTCAGTATCTGCTTTTTAATGCTGAACATCTCGTGTTGATAAGGAAGAGAAAACAGCTTTTTCCCTCATCTCCTTCTCCAGCTGCTCGCTGTACCATGCAAACACTGATTATTGAGAAATCCAGGTTAGGGTTTATCTAATTGATTGTTAATACAGTATCAAATAAATGAACCAAGGTTATACAAAAGGGCTTAGGAGGAAGAAGATGCAAAGTGCCTTTTCCTCTTCTGACTAATGAGTTGAGTATTTTTATAATTACTTACTTAACCAAATGCAGGTTAAAAAATGGGGCAGTTTGGGACACCAGGAAGAAACTCAAATATGCCAGCTGGTGTGGAATAGGGAGGGATTTCAGTGAGAGAATACAGGGCATTACTTATCAATTTTATCTCTGCCAATTTTTGCTGGCTCAGATGCACTTCCCACATTTAATGCCTTCTGCAGACTGGAAGACTATGCTGGAAGCATAATCCAGCTTGCATCTGCAGTCTCCCTACTTCAACCACGAAGCTTCTGCAATATGGACTGGCTTCTAAATTGGTCTGCACACTCACTTGTAGCAGACCTTCCTTCCCTTTGCACACTCTGCACTGATAAATGGATATTCCCAATGCCTGCCCAGAGATTCTTTCCCCAATGCAAGTGAATCCTCTCCCCATACTCACTGTGCATCAGAACGTAACACACTGAAGGCAAAGTATCTTTAGAAAATGGAAGAAATCCCAGTGCTCAAGAAAGTCTGTCTTTGAGACATTGCTTCAAGGCCTCAGCTGTTGCACGCTGTGGTTTCCTCCTGAACTTGGCACTTACTCAGGAGTCTGGATCCATAACTTGCTGCCAAGCAACCACTGACATGTGTCAAACACCAATCTTCTGGCTTGGCACAAAATGCAAATGCAACTACTGCTTTTACAGAAGGTGAGAGCAGCTCTCCTTTAATTTATTTTATCTCTACTCCTTTTTCTCAGAAAGCTCCAGGATCTTAATTACAGCAAAACTCCCCAGTGGAATGAGAGCACTCTGATTGAGTAGGGTAATGAGGTGCATGAATTAACAGTGACATCGACTCATGCCTCCAGTCAATACTTGGATATCTCGTCTATTGAAGTAAGTACATTTTAACATCAAACCCAGCAGAATTTGGTATGTGTGTGTGCACTGCAGCCAGAGGATCCAAACAGATGGGTTCAAACCCAGTCCAAGGGAGGTGGAAATTCAAGTGAGAAAGGAATTCAAGTGATTCTCAAAAAAAAGAGGTCCATAGCTTTCAAGATGGGCTTAGCACTTCCTTGGAAATGTGACATGTCCCTGTAAATGCAGAAGTTTTGGAGGGTTTTGACATTCAGGACTTCCAAATCAAATTACTAACATGGTAGAAAAAGCATCAGAATAAGCTTCTTCCTGGCACAGAAGATAAACTGTGTATTTGGACATTAAATCATACATACAAGAAAGGCAGGAAAAAAGTCCATATTGGTCAAGATATTAGTGGGATGAATCTATATATTAATATATAATTCTATAATAATAATATTATAGAATACTCTAAAGAGTTTTAGCAGTTCTAATGAGATTCAAGAGATCCTTACAGCTCACATCCCTCTTTTACATCCTCATCCAGAGATAAGAAATGCAACTGCTTCTGACTTTGCTGAAGGGCTCCGAAGGACAGGCTGCTCATGCTATGCAGTGCTGGGTAGTTTCAACAGTGCAGTAGCTGCTGACAACACCTAAAATGCTGTAACTGAGACCATTTCTCAGCTCTCATCTCTGGGGACATGCCCTAACCCATTCCACCTCCCCCTCCTGAAGCATTAAGGAGGCAAACCCCAGAGCTCAAAGCAGAAAGGAGGTTTGGTTCTTGAGGAGGAAAAGCAAGGTCAAGCAGGAGACCTTTAAAGGATCAGAGAAGAAGGGGAGCTCCTGGGCAGAGAACTCCTAAGGAAGGGATGGGGAACTGTCAGTGAGAATCCTTTGTCTTTTGGTTTGGACTCAACTGGTGCTGTGGGGAGAAGGGCACTGGGTATACTGGCAAATAGTGGGATATGCCAGAGAAATGACAAATTCCATTCTCATTTCTTCCCCCAAGAGAAACAACCCAACATTTTAAAAGCCATTTTTCTGAACTTTCTGAATCATTATATTATTCGAATGCAAGAGCACCACATCATCAATGTGTTGGTACCACACTCCTTTTCAGCAGGTAAGGAACGTGGTGCAGAGAGGTTAGCTTAAACCATGTTTTTTAAAAATCAGCTTAAACTTTGGATGCCTCCATTTGAGGACTCTGTGTCCAGGACTTGTGATGCCTGATGCTAAGTGGAGACAGTCAGCCACCAGCCCAGAGAAGATGAGCAGGAACCTCCATGGTGCAGTAATGCTGATAGCTGTTCACTTTACTTGGACTCCACAAATTAGAAAATTATCTATTTTCCCTAACAACAGGGACAATGAGCCTCCCAGCATTTATCTTAGACACATTCCTGCAGAGTTGGAATTATTTTAGAGTGCTTTTCCTATGAGAACTCCAGCAGCTCCGAAGTGAAAAGTTGTTTAAAATAGCTTAAAATACTCTGGGAAGGGTTAAGTCACAGTCACAACTGCTCGTTTAAATTCAGAATTCTGACCTTCTAGGGGTAATGCTGGCACGTTAGCCAGAGTGTGATTCCCAAGGCCTGACTGAACTCTTGTGCAATGCAGGCATATCAAGGTCCACGTTTTTATCCACCCCTGCAGCTGTGTTAATTTGGTGAGGTGACTTTTCTGGGTGAGGGTGGGACCTGATGCATGGCAGACCTGGAGTATTGGTTAATGTGGGGAATGTGAGTGTTTCTGACATGCTGCCAATCACTCAGGTCTCTTCAAAGCCATGGCAGGGTCACTGCCCTCTGCTCCGGATGCGGCTGAGCAACTCTCAGTAAGTTACTAATGAGCTCATGCTTAAGGTGGTGAGTTTTATTCTTTGCTTTAGCATTCCAGGTCTGACTTCTTAAGGTCAGAAGTGGGTCACCAGCTATACAGTGCAATGCATCTTTCATGGTCCCCTGATGGCTGTACCCTTCACCCACACCCTTGTGCCTCCTCCAATCTGGCACGTAAGAACACTTCCCTAAGGTCTGCCACAAGCAAGTAGTTAATGGGCTATGTGCTGTGGGGGGTGGGGCAGCATGGTGACTCCTGACACCAGGGCATGGCAGACTGGGGCAGCAGCAGAGCGCTTACCACTCGTGCTAGTGGTGATGGGCTGTGCCTTTTCCAGGGAGGCCACAGCGCAGCCAGTCCCAACAGCCGTGCCAAAGCAGGCAGCTTGCTCCTGCTGGATGGTGAATGGTGCAGCCCTGTGGGAGCCTGCCAAGAGGCTCCATGGCTGCATCTGCCTTGTAGGCAGCGTGGGAGGCTGGCAGGGAGCAGGGAGCGGCAGGCAGCCTGGGGCTCTTCAGCTCTGCACATCCACGTGCCCTGGATGTGCCACCTGTGGCGGGGCCAGCTGTCCTCCTGGTCTGACTTGCAAAGGGACAATGGTGCAAGCACAGGAATCCAGAGCAAGGGCACAGACTCCTGCTCTGAGGCTGAGAGTTGTTTCTTTGGTCTTTCTCTCTGTTGGCTTTGGGGTGGAGGAAAAAGAAGACTGTCAGCCTGAATGGGTGCCTTGGCCCTGGAGCCCATAGTTTTTCCCGAGCTGGTGCAGAGGTAAAGTGGCAAACTGCTGGTCCCAGGCCCAGCTGTGAGCTGCCATGTGGACAGGTGACCATGTCACTTAAGCCACTACACCCACAGCTCACCACCGACTGCTCCACCTTTTTGACAAACCAGTAGGCTAGATGACAGCAAAGCAGGAATCGCTCTAGTTTGGACTTAAACTCAAAGGCTTGGACTTCTCCCAGCTTTAGGCCAGACGTGAAAGAGAGAAGTAGGTCACAGAGGGTAGCTGCCCTCACAACTGATTCCAAAATATTCCCAGACTGGCAAGCATCCATGTTACGTAGATTTTCAATCCAGACACAGGCAGCTTTCTAAAAGAGAGTGTCCCCTTGAGATTTCCCACATCAGTCCTACAGTTCTCCTTCATGCCCTTACAAAACCAGAAGGGCCCTGAGAAATGTGGACCTCTTCCTGCAAGACCTGGGTGTTGGATACCGTGCTGCAGCTCCATCCCAAGGCAGGGCTGCCTCACTGCCTGCTCTGGGGGCTTGCATGGGTATGATGCTGAAACTGTCAGCACAGGGAGCTGTGGATGCTCAGAACCCCGCAGAAGGCAGGGACGCTCCCCTTACTGGGCGGGAATTTGAGTCCCTGCTTTCCAGTGTTTTCAGGGGTGCATGGTGAGCTAGGAGGGAAAAGGCCATGAGTCATCCAGCCAGTATGAGCACATGGGTGGCAAATTTTGCAGGAGGTCATGGGCATGTGGCAACATATACGTGACTGCTGTTTGGTCAGAGCACTGCCGGGAAGCCCATGCAATCCTCCTCTCACTGATGTGCCCCCCTCTTTACCTGTCACTGCAACTGGTGACGATCATAAGATTGGCTATCAAAGAGGGTAAGTGGCTGGCATCAGCTGAACGACTCCTTTCCTTTTCATTTATGTAGATGAAAAGAGGAATGTCTAGCTGCTTACACCACCACCAGTTTGGAGAGGCAGGATTCAGGTTAAGGAGTGTGATGGTTGGGGCTAAAGGATCCAAGGTTCAGGATTAGTTGGGACAATTAAATCTCAGTTGGAGCAGTAACTTCTAAAAAAAATTATGTATGTTCTCCAAACTAGCTTGGGCAAGCCATGCCCATTCAGGACAAACCACGCCTATTCAGGACAAACCACCTGCCAGCATTAAATGGAGCACTTTTGACTTAATTTGAAACCAGAATAGAAAGTAGCAATCAGCAATAACATGTGCTTGACAGTCCTTCAGAAGGATGCTAGAAGTCAGCTCCTAT
Organism: Picathartes gymnocephalus; assembly: GCA_013390045.1. Lineage (NCBI taxonomy): Eukaryota > Metazoa > Chordata > Aves > Passeriformes > Picathartidae > Picathartes > Picathartes gymnocephalus. The sequence continues at coordinate 148,283 of WEKY01052732.1, read as the reverse complement.
GGAAAGTAGTGCTCCAGAATACCAGCTGTCACAGTCTCATCCCTCAAAGAGAGCACAAAAGAAAGCCTGATCTCTTTGGAAGTGTATAATAATTTCTTGCTAATCAAGAGGTCAGGCAAAAATATCTTTTACTGGGAAATTTTGCATGAAGGTGACTATTAAAAGCATAAAGTCATATCCGCTCTCTGCTTCATTTGTACTGTTAAATCTCAGGTTCTGCAATACAGATGACAGTTAATTCTCAAGGAAAGGGAGATGATTAGAATCATGACAGGTAGGAGATGTTTGCTGTTTGCTTTCAGTATCGTGAAGGAATAAATTTCTAATAAAGTCTGGTGAACAGATTTAAGAGACAGTCTTTATCCTTAAATGCCTACAGTGTGCTGATACAAAGGTGAGAGACAGGTTTAACTAGGGATGAACTCAGCCCTCCCAGGTCCAGAGCATTGGCCTGGAGATTACTCTTCCTCTTCAAAGCCTATTGCTCAGGCCTCCTTGCTCCAACACTGCTGACCTGTCTCTTCCTCAAACAGAGGAACAAGTCACACGAAAACTGCAACCAAGCACACCACACATCAGACAGACACACCCCACTGAACCACAGAATCACAAAGTCATAGAATAGTTTGGATTGGAAGAGACCTTTAAAGGCCATCTAGTCCAATTTACTTGCAATGAGCACAGACATCTTCAACCAGATCAGGTTGCTCAGAGTTCCATCTAACCTGACCTTGAATATTCCAGGATTGGAGCATCTACCAGCTGTCTGGACAACTTGTGCAGTGCTTCACTACCATCATTGTAAAAGTTTGCTTTGTTATATCTAAATCTTAAATCTGTCTTCTTTCAGTTTAAACATATTCTCCTTTGTCCTGTTGCAACAGGCCTACAAAATGTCTGTCCCCATCTTTCTTATAAGCCCCCTTCAATTACTGAAAGGCTGCAACAAGGGCTCCTTGGAGCTTTCTCTTCTCCGGGATGAACAACTCTAACTCCCTCAATCTTTCTGCACAGGAAAGGTGTTCCACCCCTCTGACCATCTCTGTGCCATCCTCTGGACTCGCTCCAGCAGGTCCATGCCTTTCCTGTGCTGGGGACACAGTGCTCCAGGTGGGATCTCACCAGAGCAAAGCAGAGGGGCAGAATCCCCTCCCTCAACCTGCTGGCCATGCTGCTTTGGATGCAGCCCAAGATACAGCTGGTTTTCTAACCTGATTCTTCTGAACTTCTTTCTTCTACTCCTCTAGACTGAAAAATACAGGATCTGAAGAACCTTCAACACATTCTACGATCCTCTCCTGTGCACTAAGTAATTCATTAACTTATTTAACTCACTATTGCTGTTATTTTTTCAGAGATGATTCGACTTCTGGGTTTGTCTGTCTTGCTCAGCCCTGTGTCAACAATGACCAGAGGCTGGATGAACAGAAGAATTAATTTCTGACAGTCAGTCACACTTTCTCCTGTAATGTGATATTTCACTGTACTGGGGGTTTCAGCCCTTCAGGGAAATAGTTTCAATTTAAAAACATTGACATTTCAGAAAGGAGTTATTCTTTCTTTGCATTTGACATATAATTTCCTCTAAAGAGGACAGCAGACATCCATGCAAGATATCTGTACTATGCACAGTAAGAATTAAATCTGAATAGCTATGTTATCCTGACTTGTTTTACTTACACTGGTAAGTAAAAGTGTGCTGGTTTTATTAGTTTTATAAAATGACTGTAACATAGAACCATCTTTGGGATGGTGAAGGAGATTTACACTCCTTTTGCTGAGGCTGCTCTTGTTCATATCAGCATATATCTGTATAAGATGTTCATATGTGAAAGAGAAGATCAAAAGGAGGCACTGTAAAAGCTGTGATCTACAAAATTATTATATTTTATCATTTTATTTTCTTGCATTTTATTATTTTTAAAAGCTGCAGCCCTCATGAAAAGCAGAGATGACCATGGACTGGAGCCAGCTCTCTAGTCCATGCTCGGCCAGGTCACTTAGCTCACCCCGGGCAAGAAGCCAGCTCTGTCCAATACCATAATTTTCTTTCTCTCCTTCAGAAATTAAAATATAGAATTAATTTACCTCACCATGAAATTTAAAACCTTTGAGCAGCCAGAGTGGTCATTTCTAAAACATCTCAAGTCCTGCACTAAATTCAGTTGTTACTTAAACCTGTGTGGAAAATTAAAAAATGTGCTGAGCAAATCCTAAAGCCTTTGAAACTTGGAAAAAACCACTTTTTCCTGTCTCCCAGCTGGTAGATCATTGCTGGATTGCAGTGCTTGCTGCAGTGGTGCAGATGGCTCCTGGCCACAAGGCACCTGGGATCTGTGCCTGGGCTTCAGCCTTTGGAAAACACACACTGAAACCTATAAAATTGCAAGGAGAAAACCACCATAAAAACCCATGAGACTGGATTATGTGAGTGGCCAGGTCCCAGTGCTGCAGCTGCACAGGAGGTCAGGCAGTTTGCAGGTGAAAAGCAGGGTGCAGGAAGGGTCCAGCCAGGCTAACCCCAGCATTGTCCATGGACAGGACCAAATCCCAGTCACCCATTTCAGGTTGTACCTTGGCCTGCTCTGACTGAAGGGGACATGGGAGGCTGTTATTGCATGGTCATTGCAGACATGGAGTACAGAACAAATGGGGACCTATGGATGACTTTTTCTAGAGCTGCAGTTGTGATACTCCTTTTCTTCTAGCCTCCAGTAACATAGAGCATTTTCCTCTCAGATAACTCAATGCCCTCCCAAAGAGGCTCCAATGGCAAGATAACTTTGCCTATCTTACTGGTCACTGTTTTCAAAGAATCAGCCTGTGGTAAGGCACCAAATGATCAAAATCTGTGGGGGAAAGATTTACCAAACAGTAGCAGTTGGTAATGCAAGCACTTAAATTTCCTGCCCAGTGCCTTGACAAAGCTGCAGATTGAGTCATGCTTCCTGACACATTGATAAACAGGTTCAGTGCGTGGGAAAAGGGGAATGGGTGGTGTTTGTTCCTGCAGAGGAAAACCAGAGAAGCACCTTGGAGTCCACAGAATTTTCCAAGCCTGTTCCTCTTTGCTTATTTAAGAGCTTTATTTTTTTTTTTTTTTTAATAAAAGCAAGTTTACAGAGCTAGGAAGACAATAAAAGGCAGTGTCATTTCCTAGCTTGTTAGTGCTAGATAAAGGTGACAGTCTGAACAAAATCATCCTTGTCCTTATAATTTTCCTTGTTTGATTGCTTACAAATAAACCAGTTTAATAAAGGCTCCAAGATACAAATGCCACATGGCCATATTGACAGGAGCGAGGGAAAAGAAAACACAATAATCATGTTAGCTCTATCCCTCAGATTAATTACCTAGATAAAATACACATTTACCTCATTCTAGACAGAAAAATGTAATTTACCAGCCAGTGATTTAGGCAGACACCCTGCTGTTAAAAGCCAGACCCAGCTGATCCTAACTAGGAGGAAAAGATAAACTCCAAGCCTTGTGAAGGACAGGCCTCTCCTCCCCTCTGCACAGCAGCCACTGTGGTGAGGCTTGAGCCTGCTCCTTCTTCAGCTCCAGATAGGAGCAACTTTAGCACACAGTGGATCCATTTTAATCCCTCTTCAGTATGTTTCCTTAGGACTCAGCACACCTGCATTTAAGGAAGTCCACCACTGGGGAGGTTTTATCCTGGTTTCACTGTAACCCAGGACGCCTGAGGTGCAGTGGAGGTCGCAGCTGGAGGATGCAGCCTGGACCCTGCACCAGCATCCTGCCCACTGCTGCCTCAGTTGCCCGTCAGGACACCTCAACATAAACACAAACTGGATCTTGCTAGAATCTGTCACAGGTTAAAACAAACAAGATCTGTCTATTCTCTGACAAACTGTACCTTCCAGGCCATAAAAAATCATTGAACTAGTATTATGCCAGCTCAGGGGGGGAAAACCGACAGACCCAACCCCTAACCTCAGCTCAGCTGAAATTGCACTGCAGCAGATTTCTTTCCTAATACCACTGTATTAGTCGCTGAAATCAAGACAACACTTGCCAGAACATTTTCATGGTCAAGTATTGAAAAATAATTTTTCATAAACGTAAGCTCTTTCTTACTGCAGGAATTACCCAGATTGGGCCTAAGCCAGTAAGGCCAATATCTCGAAAGAATTCCTATTTAGGCACTCAGAAGGTGCCTTGAAATATCTGGAGCACTAAGTAAAGAGCAGCCTTCCTCAGGGAGGGTGTGCAGAGGAAGCTGTTTCTTAGAAGCACCTTGGACTTCCACAGCTCCCCACTTGAGGTCACTGGGTCTCAAGGTTAGACCAGGTCCTTGGTGTTGGTTTGGCTGCTGTAATGGCTGAGGAGTTTCCTCTTTCCAGAGCTGAAGTGGATGGAAATTCAGTTTCCACAGGACAACAAGGATGCTGCAAACAGAGTCCTTACTGTTCTTCACAGAGTCAAGGGGGGCAAACCTACCATACTGCTGCTGACCTGAACCCATCATCCAGGCAAAATGGAGCATTGTGTCTTCCTGTCCTAAGGGAGGAGGTTGGAGTATTGTGGGGCCTTGCAGCTAAAGGCAAGGAAACTTGTGAGTAAAATGAGATGAAAATGGTAAGACTTAAAGACAGGTATTTTGTCTAGATTCCAGAGATCAGAGAAACCACCAGTTTCTTGAAACTACCTGATTTATCCAAGTGGAAATTGAGGCAAAGAAATTTAAAACTGCTGGAACACAGTGCTGTTGAGAGCTGGTCCTGACCCTCCCAGAAACTTCCTTCGTGTCACAGCCAAGCTTCTTTCAGCCTCCTCCCCACCTATCAGGTCCGCGTGTAACTTTTATCCTGGGAAAATAATTCATAGAACTGTATTTCAACATCTCATGCTAAGCTCATTTGGAAACAACCTGAGTGATATTTGGTTCAGCATCTTCTCTCCCCAAAACACAAGGTGTTCCAGGTAAAAATAATAGTAAATAGTAAATAAATACAGTATCAGCTGTAAGAATTGATGAAGTGAATGTTTCTGAATGGGTACCCCATCTCATCTCACAGTCTCCACCCCGCTGGAGGTGGGCAGAGCCAGGGCAGGGCCACACTTGCCTGGAGGTGTCCGTGATGGGCCCCAGGGCTGGCTGGGTACACAGCCCAAGGCAGGAGGACACTGTCCCCCCTCCAAAGCAGCAGCTGTACTGCTCACTTTTATTAAAGTCTTTCTTTGCATAATTGATATCTGTGTGAACCCTTGGGAAGCAGCAGGTGCAGGTAGTTCAAACCAGTGCTTTCAATAACCTTGGGTTAATGATAAATAGTCATGTATAGCTGATACAGGTGATCACACCGCTCTGCTCTATGCCTCTGGAAAGGTCTGTTCTGGCTGCAAAGCCAGGCCTGCAGTCCTTGGACTACCTTTTCTCCCTCCCTGATCACCAAAGGCAGACACAGGATTTTTGGCCTGTAAACAGTCCCCAGCTGTGTCTGGCTTGGTGGCAGAGGCAGCATCACTCCCACCTTCTCCACAGGCCACCCTGCTTCTGTGTTGCCTTGGAAGCAGAATTTTGGACAACCTCTCCTACTGCTCTCCTACAAAAATGCCGTATACAGTGAGAAACCCTGGTCAAGGTGGGGTGTTATGGCCACACACATCACAGACAAACCAGGTGCGTCCTGGTCCTTGATATCCTATTGCCTGGCACGAGGCAGATGTTCCCACTCCGTGACTGCAGATGGGGTCACTTGCCGGTTCTGGCAGCATTCTGGGAAAACCAAGCTCCATGGGGTGAGGGTCATGGAGCTGCACCCCATAGAGCCTCCCACCACCCCTGAAGAAGGGGGCACATGTGGCTCTGCAAAGGCAAACCTCGTGCTGCTTTTGGGAAGCAAGGGCTACCAAAGTTTGTATGTGAAGAGTTTGTAGCCAGTTGAGTGTCCTATAGAGGTGAAAGTCATGGCTCACTAGGATAATAGGGCCCAGAAGAATCAAGGCTTTGCAAAACAAAACCCAGACTCCTTCCTTCAGGTACATAAGTATGTTTTTAGGGGATTCCCCTTGGGAGAGTCTCGATCTGCATATCCAGTCATCAGACACCAACAGGCAATTCAAGCTAAGCTGGCTTTATTGTACAGGGAAGCTTTGAACATCAGCATGAACAGCTAGGGAAATAATAATTTCTGCACTTTGCTTCATCTGCTGCAGCTGTGCAGCCTCCCCAGTTGTTGCAGCAGGAAGGAAACTGGAAGGCTGCATGGAGATGGGACATACACGGGCAGGGATCTTGTTGAGCAATTAACCACCTGTTTGGGCAGAAAAATGGCATTCCCATCTCTCATTCAGCAGAATGTGTTTTCTAATTACATATTAAACACTAATTGTGAATCATATTTTCTTGTCACTAAAGATATAACACAAATGCTTTCAATAAGCTTCTTAACTTTTTTAATAGAGCAATTTAAGACAATTATTGCTTGGATTTGCACATGCAGACTACATCTATTCCAGGTTGCTGCAAGACACTAGTGTAAAGGTGGTATTTTTTTATAAGCTATTGAGGAAACACATCAAGTATATTAGCACTAAACTGTAGAAAGTGCTGTCTTTCACAATGTTTCTCTTTACTATGAATGCCTAAACAGACTCCTTCTCTGTGGGGAAAAAAATCAACATTTACACTATCCCATTCCACTAAGCCCAGATCTTCCCTGTACCCTATCAGTTATTTTGCTGCAGTTGATTAATTTCAGCTTTGCTAACTTCAGTAAATGAGAACATCCATTTCTTATCACAGACCTTTACCAAACACACATGCTTGATTTTGCAGAACATCTGGAGCCCGTCCCTTTGCTGCTACAGAGCTCAGACTCTTGCTTATTTGTGTCCTCCTCCAGTTTCTCCTCAAAGAATGTGGACTCAAAATACTTATTTTGTAATTTGCCTGATTTGAACAAAACATGCAAACATGAAAACCTGCACATGCAACATCGCTCTGAAGAAAATTAAAGTTCAGTATAGGAAAGGTCAATTTCAGATAAAACACTCATCTATACTCCTGATTCTTGACTAGAAAAGCCTAAGCAATGGCACAAAAAGGCCATTGCTTCTCTTTTATTATCTTTTACTCTCTCACGAGAAGTTGCTTATGTGGTATTTGACCTGTCAGACTTTTAACCACATTATTAGCAAAGGTTTGTAATCATAAATCAGCAATTTTTGTTTTTTCTCCTCCAACTTGAAAAAGTGTCTCTGTGTTCCCAGCCTAACCTTTTTGCACACCTTGATTCACTTATGCCTCAGATCCAGTCTATGGTTCATGATTCCTCCAGTTCCTTGAGCTGCCTGGTGTATCAGATACTTTCTCCAAACAGGTTGCAGTAACTGCTTGATGAACAGCATTTAATTCAAGCAGTATTGCCAGGAGGCAACATAGGTAGGGAGAACTCAAAAGATCATTCCACTATTTGTGGAACGCAGTGGTGAGATCCAGTTTTGCCACCAGTCCAAAATCGAGTACCCTAAAATAGGGATTAAATTAGTGAGTGCATTTCTGAAAGGAAACAGAGTATCTAAGAGGATTATTTATGTGAGTGTATGCACATGGATGCCTTTTAGAATAATGCAGATAATTTTGGGAGGTGCTATTCATCTGTCACAATTTCTGGTTTGCTGACATCTGTCTGCCTGTTTCCAAGTCACGGCTTTTGAACTCAAGCTGCAGGGCAGGAAGATAACATACAAATGAAAGTACATGAAATTCTGATGAATTCTTTGTACTATTCTTACAGTTTCATAGCTAAATATTGAGCAACACATTAATGTCAAATCTTATAATCAGGCTGCAGTCAGTCAGCAGAGAAATCCATTCTCTCTGGTAAAGCAATATGTCTCTCATCTATATTGATGAAAAATTAGCAGATTAATTACCATGCAACATTAACCCTTGTTAATGTTATCTGCAATCAAGCAATAAAGCCACTTCCTTTGCACAGGGTCTTAGTATACATATGGCTGACCTGGCACAGCAAATAAAGCACAGATCAGGTATCAGCAAATCAAGGTGGCAAAGAAGAGTTTGATGTCACACGAGGGCTTGTGAGGATGCACACAAAGCCCTCTTTTGCTGAAACCCAAATCTGTCTCCAAGTACATCTGCCTAATTGAACGTGTACCAAGACGAGCAGAGTCTGAAAGAAACAGGCCTTTTCTAGGCTGCAGAGTATCAGGGAAAGAGTATTTTTGCTCTCACTATGCATCCCCACCTCCCTCTGCAGCCTCCTCCACCTGAGCAGCTCCCAGCCTCTCCTCAGTCTTGTCTGCCAGCCGCTTTCCCTGCACTGCTGCCAGCCAGCCCAGGGGGACAGCTCCTCTCACGTCCTTCCTAAAGGCAGCATAATGCACTCTGTCCTTCTGACCACAGCCCAGGAACTGCCCACAAATGGAGAGGGGGCAAACAAATATAAACAAATAATGCAGGGCTCCCTATCAACCCTGTTCCTCATTTTTCACCATTTTTACTCTATCAAACTCTATGATTGGTACCTGGAGCAGTTTCAGTTCTAAAAGGAAGGAAGTAAAACGGGGCTTTTCAATCACTAAATAGCCCATTCTGCTCTCAAGGCAGCAAGACTTCTTGGCAAGAAAACCTCCCAACAGAAAAGCACCACCATGAGGAGCTGCTTGTCAGAATGGTCACCTTTGACCTGTAGCTGTGGCTCACTTCACAAATCTATACAGATGACACTGTACATCTTAGCCTTCAACTCAAAATGTGACATTTATCTTCAGAGAGACTCCAACACATGGTCTTGTGTGTTCTTGTACTGCATCTGTGCAGGCAATGAACTGTGGGGTAGAAATTCCAGTGTGTTTGAACAAAAGGTTTATGGAGTAGCTATTTCTTGTCTAGCTCTGAAACTGTTTAGCACTGTTCAGTTCAATGGGCAAAAGTTAGCAGAAATCTTCTAGTGCTTACCCCTGTGAAATTTCTACCATAAAGTCTGGAATACTGAAGAAAAGAATACTAATCTATGATGAAGGGGTTTTTAGCAGCTTCAGTAATTTTCACCAAAAAGGAAGTATCTGTGCATTCCAAAATTGTTGTCCAAACACTAAGAAGTAAGAGTAGATATGCAGTTACTGTGATGTCAGAAAACCTGTGAGGGGTTTATACCACTAAGAATGTTCCCCCCAAAATGTCACAATATACTGAAATAGCCAAAGGTTCAGTGCTTTGGAAGTGTTTAAGTGACAAAAAATGGATGGGTGTAGAAAATGGTGTGCCAAGGTCCTTTACTTGATCTCCTTCCATACCAGTCAGCTCCCCCTGGGGTTCAAAAGTGACTTTAGTACCAGAATTGAAAAGAAAACAGGCAAGAGGAATTAGGCAAAATGCAACAAATGTGATAGAGGGCAAACACAACTTGAAATAAATGCTCTCTTTTATTACTCAGTTTATCCAAACACTTCAGTTTTCTCTGCAAGTTCTGAATCAGAGCAGCAATACAGTCATTTGTCCACTGTAACATTTCCATAGGAGCCAGCGTGACAGACTTCATGCACAGGACCTAATGTTGTGTGTTCAAGCCACCTGAAAACTGAACCACATCCTTAAGAACAAGAGTGACAAATTGCTTGCAGCCACTACCCAGCTGTGAGCACCACACAAAAAACCAAGAAATTTCTTAAGGAAAGAAAGTGACCTTGAGTGACTGTCTATTGATATTTCATAATTAGAGAATGCCACAGTCCAACAACAGAACTTCTACAGTAGGTTTGGTATTTTGGGTTTTACTATAAATATTTGATGAGGTTTGTTTATTAGTATATTTGGTGAGTGTTTAGACATGAGAAATTTTTAATGTTTTGATAGATTTCATATAGAAATAGTTTTAATTAAGTACCCAAAGCTTTAGAAAATAAATGTTTCAATAAGATCTGATTAAGACACATACTAATGAGAGAGGTCTAAGAAAATGAAGTTAAAATATACAAATTTCAAGTGCAAAAAGAAACACCGTTATTTCTCAACCATTTAACTTTCTTTCTCAAAAACCATCTCTCTTTCTCTAATAAAGCTAAAATACCAGCCTTCAAATGGGCAGCCTCACTATTCAGTTGGTACGAAAGATACATCTATTGCACTAGAAATACAAAGCTAAGAAGTATGCATAATACTTTACTCTTCAACTTAGTTACAAAAATATATTGCACCAATCCACTGTCCTTTTTCCAGTTAATGTTAAGGAAAAGCCTATTATGTACAAAGTTAAAAACAGAAGTGCAAAAGCAGACTGAAAGAAACCAGAAAGAAATTTATTTAAAATGCTAAGTACAGTTTATTACCTGACCATAGACCACATCCAGTATGACCTAAAATAATTTGTAGCAGATATATCTGCAATTTCAGTAATCCTTTCATTTCTCTGCAGAACAAGCCTTATCTTTCATTCTAACCACCAGAGGGTCTACATAAAATGTAAAGGCTAATCAGAGCTTGGCTTAACAGCTTCATTTCTCCAGGTAAGTGGTGCTCTTTTAGGTAAATTGAAAAAGCTACATAGTATTACACACATATTTGAAAGGTAGTGATAAATCAGGCATGATGGTTTTCATCCTTCTGAAACACCACGAGGAAAAGTTTTCTGATGTTTCAGGACTGATTATTCTAAAGGCATTGCCAGTCCACATTAGATTAGCACAGCATATGGTCCTGTCTCACTCTACCTGCCACTGGGACTGTCATGATGCATTTCTGGGGTGTAGGTAAGGAGAACAACCATAACCCAGAGATGAAGCAAGGCCTAGGAAAAGAAAATAAGTAAATTTAGCACTGACAATCATCATCCACAGCAGCAGTAAATAGGAGAGCTCTCAGTGAGAGCTGATAAAACTTGTTTTGTAGAAATATTTTGATTAAAATATTTTTTCTATTATTCAGATACTTCTAAAAAAATAATTGACATTTGAACAACAATATGCTTAATCAGATTCTGAAGAAGCTATTTACAGAAAACTAAAGACTTTACACAAGCAGCAAAAATAAAGGAGCCTGTTTTCCTACAGATTTGTGTTGTCTGGTTTATCTTTTCCTCCATGTCACAGTGACTTCAGCTGTTCCCTCTGATACCCAGTCCTCAGCCAGGACATTATGTGATGTGCCTCAAGTGACTGGTAAGCCACTACTCACTCTTGTGCCAACTGGCTGACACCAGACTGTAAAACAGCCAAGTTCTGCTTTCCTTCTCCTTACCAGAGGCACTGATTTGAAGCATTTTTATGAATTCTGTAGGAATGTTAATTCTCATTCAAATTTGGCTGAAATGATCCAATTAGAATAGAAGCTGCCTGGAGTGCAAAAAGGAATATATAACCCACATTTATTTAAAAAAATATCTAAAAGAATTCAAGTTATAGTAGTCACGGTCAAGGTTTGAGCTGAAAAGGGGTAACTGACTTCCCAGCTCCTATAGAGCCACCATCAAGTTTCTCTTCAGATTGCAGCTAAGGCAGCAGAAGTCTTCAGTGTTTTTTAGCAAGCCTGCCTTTCCACAGGTCCCTGCAGCTGACAGGCACCTGCCCTCCAGTGGATAAGGGAGGCATTTCACTTCTAGCAACTGCCAGCCTGACTATTTTGCCCGATGTGGGCAAGCAATTTTCTATTTGTTTAAGTCTACCAAGAAAAACTTTTCTTGCTACTTTTTCAGCTACTAGAGAAGAGTGATCATTAGCCACTGAAAAAAAAACCAAAGTGAAGAGTCAAATATTAAAAAAGCTCTAAAAAATGTCATTTTCCTAAATGCAGTGCATGCAGGCATGGCAGGTTAACCTTGGCAACTGGTCACTATTATTCCATATTTTACTACTAGAAATCTACTTTCACAGGCCTTTAAATGGCAGTTCCATAAGTGTCTTTAAGACTGCTACACTAAGAACTTCTGTGAAAAATTGAAAACTGCTAAGCAACATGATTCCAAAATGCTATTGTATAAGTGTTATTTGGTCCACTTTCCAAAAACCCACATTGAGTTGTTAATTATAGCCTTTTGAACATCAATCTTGCCATTTAAGACATACTGGCATATAAATTGGCTATAGAAATCTTTATTCAAGAAAGCTGACTCACCATGTAAACGATGACAAAGACTCTTGCTATGGGGTATCGCCTCAGAAAGATTCCCAGCCGAATGCTACACAGGTAGCAAGAGAAAACAAAATACACAATTCAACACTGAGCAATAAATTCCTGTTCCTCTCATCCCAATCATCACAAACGCAAACATCATGGCTTTGTTTCTGTCTTGAATTGGCTCAGATACACACAAGGCTTTGTCGTCATCCTGAATTTTACTTCATGTACTCAAAACATTAAGTGGGGTGAGAAAATTCAGACCATAAAACGTATCCTCCTAATTTTTTCCCAATCACAGAAATCCTTTCACAATGAAATGCAAGTACTATGGAAGCACAAAGGACTTTCTATCAAGGTATCTTACTTTCAAAGGACTAAGAAGTCTTACAAAATTTTGTTTTCTGTTGGTATTTGGTTCAAGTTTTATAACAGACCTTTGCTACGAATACTGTCAATTCACCTAACTGCTCAGAAAGGGATCCAAGCAAATCTGTTGCTGGATCCAGAATGATTTTCATTTACTAATTTCTCCAACAGATTATCTTTCAAGGTAAACAGCTGCATTGGCTTAGAAGGCAGAATCTTGTCTTCATCAGGACTGAAAGAATACAGATGATACTCCCTCACTAATACACTCTTACAGTGTTTATCACAAACACAGTCAAAACCTCTGAAAGAAAAAAAATGTAGAAGATGGTAATGAATTCGCTTATTTTTTCATAGTTAGAGAACCTCTTGCATCAAAATCTGTAAGAGCTTTGACAATAATTTGCAAAAGGTCAACAATATTAATAGTGTAGGAAAGCACAAGTAAAGTGGGTCAATACTTAGTAATTTATACCATACTTTTAGCTGCATTATTTTCAACTTTTCCCTTCATAAAAGCAATATGCACCAAAGTGTGTCACTTGAAAACTGCAAAAGGATGACAGCAATTACAGATGTATTCCCTTAGGGCACTCTTACCTAAACTGATCTATAGTACTGGCGGCTTTGCGGACTCTCCCGTACATTCCTGCCGTGCTGCTATCCGCGTCACTGAACAGGACAGGAACACTACGCATACGAGCGCCTGTTTGAAGGGAAAAATGCAAAAGGTCCCATTACCTACGTTATTGTTTAAATAAAACAAGCTGATAGCCTGCAACAAAGGTATATAAAAATAATGTAAAAATAGCGATCAATATGATTGCAGTGTCATCTGCTGGGGGCAGAGAAGTGTGTTTTGAGAACACTATTCTCAATATAATCAAGTAAAACATTTCTTCAACTTAGTATATTTTTAAAATTTATTAGTTTACTAAATGGATATCTTGATATTCAATTCCATCATGTCACAATAACTATTATTAGGTGTATAAAATAATGGGCTTGATACTGGCATAGTTTCTCAAATATTTTTTACTCTCATACAGTGAAACTTGATTAGTGTTTCTGACACTAACTCGTACGTGCAATAATTTTTTACTTTATTTACATTCTTACTATGCATTGGCTTTATTTTAAAAAAAATAGATTCTCAGATAATGTTACTTTTGTGCAACTAAACTCCAGCTTTCTGAAGTTACTTACAAACAACTCCTGCTTTGATAAGCAGAGAAAAAGTCTGGACTGTTACTTCACACCTCTTTGTGACTGTCCTTGCTTTTAAAGTTACTTAACATATATACAAAATAACAAACTTTGACTCTGAAAAGTAACATCTCAACACCATGGATCATCTGCAGAGGTTGTCCCAGGACAGACAAACTTCATCAGAACCATCATATTTTAAGCTGCTTTTCAAGAAAAACAGAAGGCAAGGAAGAAGTGAATTTCAACCAAATCAATTCTCAAAAGGAAGTATTCCATTCCTGCTCTCCTCCCAAACCCTTTTTGCAAGAGAATACTTAGATCTTGTTTCTAATACTCAGTTTAAACCCCAAAACACAGGTTTATGTGCACCTATGACAGGATTGTTCCAGTAGTGCCATATTATTGAGAATTAAAGATGAAATTTCCTTTATTAAATTTACTTAGGTAATTTGCACACCAAAAGGAGCTTCTAATGAACTATTTTTTATGATACTGGCTGATGTAGTGAAGGTCTCTAGAATAAGTGGCCTATTTTCAGCACTTATTATTCCTTCCAAATTCAGACTTTCAGGGAAAGGCATCAGGAAACAGAAAAGCCTGAACTGCAGAAAAGACAAGAGTTTTAAGTATTGTATTTCCTTATTTACCTTCAGCACCATCAATGCCTGTCATATTAATGGAAGGTCCATTAGCACTCGTGCCTTGGATAGCCTTCAGCTGTTGCTCAAGCCGTTCCAGTTGGTACACAAGTGAGTTTTTCTCTGTGCTCAGACTCTCTAGCATGGTTTGCTTCTGAATTAGTGTTTCTGTCAGCTGATGAAGCCGATTTTCTAATTCTGTCTGACTACTACTGCTTAGAGTCTTGTTTGTGAGCTAAAAAAAAAAAAAGACAAAACATCATTCTAAATTCAAACTCTGACCAACTGACATATTACAAAGCTCTATAATAATCTAACCCTTCAAGAACCAAGTTATTCCACTGCAGAATTTTTACAGGATAATGCCATCAAAACTACCACTGATGAGTGCAAAAAAGAGGAAACTTAATGTCAACAGTTGTAAATTGTTTACATTACACAAGAAACTCTATGAAAAATGTATCTTTCTGTTTTCCACCTATAATCATATGAAAGTTTCTGTATAACTCTAAATTTGATGACAACATTGATGCTATGCCTCAGAGACAAGTTTAAACAGCAATCAGTAGCAAGCTAACTCAGCCTTTTCAACTTAGTGAATACGTAAAAACATTTTCAAGCAAGGAAGGAAAACCTCAGTATAAATGGGGAGAATCTAATGCCATTTTACAGAAAAACTTGAATGAAATGGTAAAAATGGAGGATATGTTGCAGAAGAACTGAGGAGCACCGAGGCAGAAAACATGATTGTACTAGCAAATACAAACTGCAAGGCCAGCAAATGGATCATGAATTTGGCATGGATCATGTAATTCAATTTGCAGAAAATATTTAAAGCAAATGGGAATCACCGGATCTGCCATATGTGCAATAGCTCATCTATTCACTACAGTTTTGGACCTCAGCCACTTTGTGGCATCATATTCCACAAAGATGTAGCTTCATTGAGGAAAAAACAATCATCAAGAATGACAGATATCCAAAATACAAATTAGGTGCCTGCAACCAGGCAGGTGCAGGTAGTCCTGAAGTTCAGCACTACCAGAAAATTCATCTGCCAACATGCCCAAGAAATCTGTATCACAACAACCATTTCTAAATCCTGACATTGCAACTGCTCAGCTGACCACAGCTGACCCCAGACTAAAGATTTCTCCACAAACAGACTCTTTTTCACTGTGCTTAGGTAATTTAAGAAAACGAGGTCTATGCCTTCATGCTGCCCAAGGAGACTGTGGGGGCTCACAAGTACGACGAGGTTCCAAAAGGGATTAGACTGATACAAGGGAAACAGGTCCATCAACACAGCAGCAGAACTTAGTAGAGACCTAAACACCAACAACCCTAATTCAATTGCTGGTGCTGAGCAGGCACACGGAGTGAAGGAAGTGCCCAGGCTCACATGCTGGCCCCTACAGGCACTGGCCAAGATAGAACAGTGGGCCAGATGGATCACTGAGCCTGCAGGAAATAACTTCGGTTCTTTGAACAGTTACAAGCATCTTGGCAGAATTCATTATGACCTAATCAAACTCTAACGAGATTTTTTAATTTTCAAAGAGAAGAATATTGATCCAACACCCCCTCTACCAGGTCTAGTTGGGACAGAGGTTGATTTTCCCCCTCCTTTATATAAAAGCCCATACAACTATAAAATAGGCTATTTACATGGTTCCCTTCTTGTATTCCCTACTCTCAAAGCTCTACTCTTTACTGAAAACAAGTATACTGCACCTCACTAGTAGAATGCTTATGGGATTTTTCAGGATAGTTTAGTCAAATGAGTGGTTCCTATCACTGTTTTCATAACTGAAGGTGATAAAATTATTTTCTATACACACCTGATTTCTGAGCTTCTGAATTTCTTCCTCTCTGTCTTTTATTCTGCTTTGCAGAGTATTCTTTGTTCGATACAATTCTTCTTCAGTATAATGGAGTTCCTATAAAATTTACCACAAATACAAATAAAAGATTTTATACATACATGTATTTTGAGAGACGAATTCTAGTTATCTAGAGTTTCACAACAGAACACAAGAAAGCAATATGCTGCAAATCAAATACAAACTGAAATATTATCTTAGTTACATGTCTGGCTAGGATGGGGGGTATGGGGAAAGACAGAGCTGAGTATCAAGACCCAACCTACAAAGCCAATTAAATTCTTTTGTGGAGACTGCCCTAATATAAATATTAATCCAGACTAGTTTACTAAGAGTCACTCAATTTCATTGGGACCACAATTTTATCTTCCTTACACTTTTACCATTTGTTGTAGCGCTATCTTAAAACTATGTCAATAATGTAACAATTATGGAATACTTAGGGGGTATCTGTATTCCTAAAATAAACTCGTTATTTCAAAATACCATTCTTTAAACATTTGAAAATCCTTGGCATATCTAGCTATAATTCCATATGACATATATCTTCCTCTAAAGTTTAGGATAAATTAACATAGCAGATGTGAAAGGAGAAGGAATATTAGTAACAAACAAATTACTGAACCGTAAGTTTTGTTACTCCCAGGATTAGTGGCTATTTTAGGTCCCACTTAAAGACCTGTCAAGCTTATCTTTTAAATTAAGACAATCTTCAAATAACTATCACTTCAGCTGTCAGTTGCTACAGAAAACAGATACTCCTGTTTTCTCTTTGAACCATCAGATGTACAAAAAATAACACCTCTACGTATTTTCCACCTTCAGTTTCAGAAACCTTATGACAATAGTTAAAGCAGCTCCCAGACAGAACTGACTGTAATTATATTAAGTATCAACACAAGCAATTATGTTAAAAGCACATGTAAATGGGTGTCATCAAAAGGAAGACTTCAGTTTCTGCAATAACTGATAATACTTTTTTTAATTCAGCTCACTATTTCTATTGACTTTAAGCATATTCCTCAGAAGGGCAGGAGTAACAAAATACAATCGACCATCTGCTTTGACATAATAAACATCAGCTACCCATCAAGAGCAGACCTCGACTTCTGCCTTTTAATTAGTTCAAGCTGCGAGCATCCCATTAAAATGTAATTTCTGGAAGGATAGATAATCCTGTAAGATAAATTGTTCCTAGCAGATACAGAGTACTCGTGCTTTCCTCATTATTAATTCTCTTTACATGAGCTTTTTCTTACAAGGAAAAATTTTAACAGGGTGCAAAGTATTAATCCAATTCCTACTGAAAAATAAGTTTGTTCACATGAAATACGAGTTTGCCTTTTTTTCCCTGCCCTCTTTTTAGCACAAAACTGCTTAAATCAAGGCAGAATTTGCTCAAAAAGATCACACAATCTAACAGAATTCATTAAAATAATTTCATCAGCAATTTGTTTAATAAAGCAGTTTAGAAGTAAAGACAATTAGATTCAGAACTGAGTAACAAATGGATTAAATAAATTACCTCTAAATTGGTACTACAATAACATTGTTTTACAAGCTGAAACTTATGTATTAATTGAGCACAGGAAGCATCACAGCAGCCTTGTTCCCCTGCAGAATAAAATTCAAGATCCCCATCAATTCTGTGCACTCCCTTAGGGTCCTGTTTATTCAGTGAGATCTCTGTTTATCAGGAGCATCCAGAAGGCCCTGACCATCGCTTAGTCCTGGCTGCACTTTCCTTGACCTAGTGACATTCATAAGCTTTTGGGGATTTCTTTGGAATACTAGACAAAAAAAATTAATCAAACACTGCCCAAGTATGCAAATATTCTCTTACTAAGCCAAATGCTTTGCTGACAGCACCACATGGGGCCTAAAAACAGATCCAGCTTTCAAGAACTCCTTACCTGCTTTTGCCTTTCTAGTTCAGCTTCTGCCTCTTGCTTGGCCATTTTATGTGCTGATATCTGCTCTTGTAGGTCTTGAAGCTGCTCTCTCACTGACTCAGCTTCGCTTACCTGCTGTGTCTCCATATCCTGAAATGAACACAAATGTAACCATTTCACTAACATTCAAATGTTACTGCAAATCTGTCATAGGTAACAGCAAAAAAAGTAGTATATGAATATTTCTTCAAAGGAAAAGGAAGGTGTGGGTGTATTGGATAAATGACATTTGGTCATTATATACAGAATACTTTTAGTAATATAGTAATAAAATAAATGCATTTTGTCAACATGAAAAGCCTCAGCTTCTTCTACTGTCAACAGGCTAAAACTGTGTAAAATGGGCTTGCATGCAGCTGCTGTGTTGAGTCCATTATGCCAGCAGATGACTTGGATTACGGTGCTTCAAGAATTAGTAGCTCTTGCAGAAAAGGATATAGGTGATGGCTAGAGAAATTACTATGCTTGTTAGGAAAGAAATGCTTCCCTCAAAAGAAGTACACAGTAATGAGGGAAGAGAGAAGTAAGGTAATAAATAGAGAAACAGCAGACCCACAGTATACAAGAAACCAGTCCTTTGTCGTAGCTAACTGCAAATAGAGGTGTACGTAGGCACAGCTACCTGCAGCTCTGTTCTCATCTGTTGTATTTGCCCCATTAGTTTTTGTATTTCTTCTCTTTGAGTGTCTCGCTCGTGTCTCAGTTCCTCCAGTTCCACTGTGCTTGCTGTATTGCTATCCAGGCCTTCAATACCAGAGCCTTCTTTTAAGCTGTTTATCAACTTTTCTTTAGACTGAAAAAATAAGTCAATATATTATTTATAGCAGTATTGAACGAGTGCTCAATTAGAATATGCTATAATGACTTTGCTCTAAAATTCAGACATAAACATAAAGAACTGTTTTATCTGTTCTTTTATCCAATAACGACCCTACACATTTGAAAATGAAAATGCTTCCATATTGATAATTTTTCCCATTTCCTGTATGCCATAAGACTAATTTCACTGAAACCCTGTGTTATCTGTAGAAGAGTACAGCTTTGTTTTTTACAAGTGCCTGGAATATTAAACTTGTCATGGATAACAATCCTGGCCCTCTAGGTACCATAAAGACAAGATGCACACCAACAGACACTAAAGATAAAACTGACCCCCTTTTTCTCCTGCTAACAAAATCAAGAACCAAATACAGCGATAACTCTTCCAGAAAAGAGGACAAACCATTTTATTCAGTCAGTCTAGTGTTACCTCGACATTGACTTGTGATTTCCATATTTACCAAGATGATTTAAAACCTGTCCTTGAACATTTGACTAAATTAACTATTCTAAAAAGAGATCTCTGTCTTTGATATCTTGCTAGCATCTATAAACAAGACTCAAACCAACCACATCTGGACACGGTACCTTTCACAATTCACATGGTATAGAACTCGGCACAAAATACCTGATTTTCCCACTGTTTATATTGTGTTGATCACAAGCAACCTTTCAGGACATGGAAAAATATTCTCTGGTTACATGTTAAGTACCCATTCTAAGCTATGCTTCAGCCTCAAGAAGAACAGAGCAATATTCTTGAATCAAGAATACTGGATATGGAACAAATTGTAGGTTTCATCTACTTAACTATCTGCACTTTTTAATGTGGAACACACTGACAGATGTTGAACAGTAAGTGCAATGGTTTACTTGGATTTTTTTTCCAGGTTCAGGACCTGAATTACCATTTCAATTCCATAACTTCATCTATAAACTTAAGTTTACAGAATGCAGACTGGTAGCTGTTCTATACATGCATCATTATAGATACACCCCAGAATGTATTGCACATTAAAAAAAAAATCTCACAAGGTAGATTAATTGAAGTGTAACACCTTAAAACAGTTAAAGCACATAAATCGCGCTGTATTTCTTCACAACAATACTTACTTGGAGAATGCGAGTAGCTTTCTGTTTATAGTCTGTCAGTTCCTGTTTTGCAGCTTCTAGGTGACTTTTGGTTATTTTGACTTGCTGCTGAAGCTCATCAGCTCGCCTCTTTTCATCTAAATATTTTCTCTCTGCTACAGTTATCCCTTCTGCCAGGTTCTGACGTTCTGCTTCCACTTTACTTAGACGAGCAGCAAACTCATTCTATTAGCAATAAAGAAACAATACTTTGTGTTTAAACAGTCTCAACTTTAACCTAGGAAGGAAAAAAGAAAGTTTAAAAGCAACTGCACAAGCACAACACTTCCTATCTACCACCTCTAACTTAAAGACCCGTTACTGCTATGTGGAAAGAAATTCTGCTTGCTTAAGCAAGTGGTAATTAATCTGAGTAAGAATATGCTTTTCTTTCCCTCACCAGAAACAGTGAGGGAATAACAATCTTCCTATTATTCACATTTATTTAGCAAACAAAAAGCAAGCCTCAAAATATGTGCCTCAAAAAATATTATCAATTGTAGTGACATATTTTGAAGTACTTTAAGAAAAAACCAAAAGAGATACTGATAAAGATTTTCAGAGATGTTATTATAAATAACAAAGGCCAAATTAAGTGTGGAAAACATTCTCTATCAATAATGTACTTGCATCTTTACCACAGAAGTGATCCTTCATTTTAAGATCTCACAGTAAAACTGTATAACAATAAGTTGTGTTACAACACACCATGGAAAACTAGACTGATTACTGATTTACTTTTAAAACATATATTAACATTAAATTTAGCATAAAAAAACCCCAATAAAAATTGTCAACATTAATCCTCAAAAACTTTTACTCATGAAGCTTTCAAAATAACATATAAGAAATAAATCTCAAGGGTATTTAATGCAGCAGTCAGCACATCCTTCCAAGCAATTAGTACTCTGAACAGGAACTGAAGTTAAAGAGAGGAGAGAGCATATGGAACCTCATAAATCTAATTTCAAAAGCAGAGCCTTAAAGTCTTCCTTACTCTTCATGTCTAACCTGCATTTGTTTGTAAATTTCTTGTTCCCGCTTGAGTGCGGAGTCTGCATCACGCAGCCTCTCCTGAAGAGTTTGAAGGGCTTGATTTTGTAAACTGCTTCCTTCACTGTGGTCCTGTATTATCCTGAAACAGAGACACACATTAATTGGGAAAGAAGCAAGCTAGTGTGATTTTTCATATAGAAATATAAACTCTGGCTTCCAGACCAGCTTTGAAAATTTGCCCAGTAGATTACTGCGTATGTCTGACTACAGGTGTGAGGCCTGGAGTTAATGGCTGACACTTCTCCTCCCTGGCCTATATTCTGGAGTATCCACTTGTTGATTCACATTCTAGCACTAAGATAAGTTCAGAAAAATCTTGCTTATCCACAAATATAAAGTCTATTTTTCAAGAAAAAAAAACATCTTGGGACCTTCAGCTTCATGCCTGACATAAACATAGATACTTTATACAAAATAGATTTCAATAATCAGATGCCAACGGATACCCTATTTAATACTAATTTGTCCTGTTCCCATTGCCAACTATGATACAGCAGTTTTAGTGCAAACTTTAATCCTTGCATTTCAAATCTTTCCTCATTAGTTTACTATTTTTTATTCTTGAAGAGACTAAATTATCTACCTTGATTTTTTCAAACTTATTACTATTTGCAGAATTCCAAAGTATGAAATTATGAAGTACCGTGATTTTTCACTCTGCAGTGCTTCCAGAGCTTCTGTCCGCGCACTTAAGAGCTGATCAGCTTCTTGCAACCGTACTTTTAGCACAGCTAGTTGTGAATCTTTGGCACCAACAGCTTCTGTCAGATCACCAACTTGAGCCTGAAGTTCTCTAACCATCCTGTCACTCTTTGAATGGTCAACATTCCACTTCTCCACCTTCTCCCGGGATTTGTTCAGTTCTACAAAATAAGAAGTTTCATTGAAGTGTACAAAAGTAGATATTACAAGGTCTTGTAAGCAGTCAGGATACACCTATCTCATTTCTTAAAGAAAAAAATTAAATACAACCAAGTTGAAGTAAAACCGAAATTTATGAGCTACCAGGAAGTAACAAATACCAGATTGGCTGTCAAAGATTGACCCATAAAATTTTGGAGGTGATCTCAAAATAGACATTTCCTTCTGAATCACACTGCAGATGACAGACTTCACCTGCCCCACCCCTTGCAGCGGCTTGCTGTCAAATCTCCCTGTGCCAAGAGAAATGTCTGCATAAAGCATCTACTTTAATTCTAGTTTGTGTTTATTGTCACATAAAAAACAATAGAAAAATACAGCAGTGGTGAATAATGCCTAATACTTAGAAGCTTCTGGTTTTAATATAGTATCACACATTAAACTTCACTGGAAATTAACATTATCTGGCCTATGCAGTTACTGTGAGAAAAATGTGGTACCTCAGTTTTATGCTTAGCAGCAGGAGTTTCCTCTCTGTTTTATCGTTTAATTTGTACTCACATTTTTCACATTTGCAATTTCACTTGGCTTTGAAAAAGCCAGTGATGTCATATTAAAAATACTAATTTTATATTTTTACTGTATGTTTCTAGGCATCAGAGACTACAGCCTACTACAGCCAAAAAGTAGTCAGTTTGAAGTATTTAAAGGAATTTAATAATTTAAAAATATTTTGCGCAAGCCATTGAAATGCAGGAAAAGTATTTTAAATGTGGTATTGGCTACCAGTGTTTTAATAAGATGTAAGCTTTGTAACTACCTTGAAAACATAATTTTAAAAAAATTTGTTTTATCTTTGTAGCTGAACAAGCCTTTTAATTTCTCCCATCTCATTACATGGGAAGTCACACATGCAAATTTACCTGGAGAGTTTTTATTATAAATAACAGAGCCTTGTTTCCTAGTTCACTAGCATTTTACTAATGTTACAGCTGAAGTACCTTCTTGTGTTTCTTTGGACCTCTGTATTAATGAAGCCACTTCTTGATTTAAAGACTGAACTTCATTCCGCAGCAGTTGGTTCTCCAGGCGAAGATTGGACAGCTCATGTGATCTGGAATCATCATTAGCTGAGAGGCCAGGGCTGGTTACTGCACTTAGTGGAGAATCCTTCAGGCTCTTCCCCTGTGCTCCCAGGCCGGAGTCTGAGCTGTCTGGAGTTTCTGTACAGAGAGATGCAACTTAGAACGAATGCATGTGTTTGCAAGCTGCCTTTCCATAAACAGTAATTCCATGTTCTGCATTAATGGTTAAGGAACAACAATGATAATAAATCAAAATAGTTTATGCTGAAATGGAATAGGTAGCTGCTTCTCACACGGGATTACACAAAACAGGACTATTTACATGCATCAGGCAGTGCTTTTGTTAATACTGCAAGACAAGTCATGGAAGTTATAAAGTTTCTTATTACATAAACAGCAACTTTAGGATTTGAAAACATTAACACTATATTTATGACTTTGCTACTCAGAGAAGTCCTCAGAAGCTAAAGAGTAAGAGAAAACATTAAATATACAAAGCAACTAACTGCAGGAATTTTTAGTACAAGCTCATTCTGGGTTTCCATTCAGATTTTGCCAATGTCAATTTTACTTCAAAAGAGAGAACAATAAATGAATTCCTACAAGTATTCTGAACAACAGTTCCCTGCAGGAAAGGAGGAACCAATAGTCTTTTCCCATCATGCACAAACACAGTATCCTTGATTAATGCTGTGAAAGCTACAGACCCACTGTAGGAGTCTTGATTCCAGCATGCAGGTAATTGTAAGCTTTGCAGCAACGTTAGGATAAAATGACATAGCAAGCAATGAACAAATAAGCAGGCAATCCAAAAATATTACTGCTGAATTTAGAATGCCCCAGGTGAGTAACTGCTGAAAATCCAGGGGGGGCAGACTACAACTAATTCCAAGCAAGACTGCAGTGAAATTGCTAAAACATTATTTACTTCCCCTTGTGATGACTAACCAAGCTGCTTCACCTTTCTTCTTACCATTGCAACAGCCCCTAACACCCTAAGCCCAAGCAACAGGGACACACTATTAATTCTGAGCAACACCACACCCACAAGTGGCAGCAGTGTCAGAAAGATTTCTTCCACATTTTCTCAAGCCCTTTTTAAGGCAATCCTGAGAAGTGTCACTATCTTTCCTTTGGTTTATTTACACAGTTTCCAACTTACGAAACAATTTAGGCTCATTTCTTTGTCTGGAAAACTCAACAGATTAATGAAGCAAGAAATGAGCCATTTATAGCACAGATTAGATTATAACCATGGCAATATACAAAGTATAACGTTAATTGTTTTTTTCTATAGCTAATATATCATAAGCTACTTCAACAGATTCTGTGCTAAATATTGAAGTGACACAGATATACCTGTACAATCAACTTTGGAAAACAGCATGTTCAAATCCTATATTGCAACTGCATCCTTTCTTATTTAGCAGCTCCACAATGCAAATTCTGCTCAAAAATCCTCAGAAGAAAATTCAACAGGCCACAATGAGCAAAGCAAATGTTTCTTAAGCACCAATCAGCAAGGCCATAGAGTCAGGTCTAACATATTTGAAATATTTATTGTTAGTAATAAACCATACTAAAAAGTCACGGACTCAGAAATAGAAAAATATTCATATGTTTGGAAATGATCCCTTTTTATGTCTAAAGCTGTTCAGCAGACTTAATGTAGTAAGTAAAAAACTGGCATTTACAATACTTTACATGCTCAAAGTACTAAACAAATATTAACAAATACTAAAGTATTGTAATTGCATTATTAATAACAGAACCACTTGCTGCAATTTTCTAAAATAAATAACAGCAAATTAGCACAGCAACAAGGATGGAATACAGACTGGACGGTCTGACAGAGAACACAAGTTCCTGACACTTCCCAGCCACATTCTCCTTTGTGTGGCTGACTTGAGCACAGCCCCACCTTTTGTTTGTCTGGCCCGGAGGCTCATTCAGGCCTCTGGATTTAAACTGCAGTCATGAACTACTCCTGGCAAACCCAGAGGCTTTACCTCTCTAGCTCTACAACAGCCTGTCTGCATCCAGCTTCCTGCAGGACGAGCACGTGTGCCAGCTCACCCCTCCTGCACGGTGGAATAGGGAACAGCTCACCCCACCTCACATGCTGCACTGGGCAACAGCCAACACCATCTCTCCCTGGGTGAAAGGCACTCCCTCTCCCACGTGGCAGCAACAGGGAAGGGCCCGGGGGACCAAACAAATGCAGCAGCAGCTGTGCTTCTACATGGGGACACACGGCGCTGATGATGCAAGGACAGATCACAGCTCAGAGAGGGCAGGGTGAGCAGGGGCAACAAGGTAGATCCAGAGCACAAAATATTTAGGTATTAATTACATAGCTTGTCAAATTAGCATAGTATCTAGTATTACCCCAGGGATGAAAAAATGTGAAAGGCCCTGCTGTAGCTCACCCACCTGACAGACTACCACTATTAAATGTTTCATGAAGTGACAGTAAATGTGTTACCTAGCTTTACCCTAGACATAGTTGGGTTTTAAATATCTCTAGGTTCAATACTATTTAACTACCATTGCCTTGGCTCCTGATGGAATTATCTTCAGTAGTTTTTGCACTCTGTGTACTGGTAGACACAGAACTAATGCTTGAAGTCCGAGAGTGGTTTTGAAGAACAGGTGCCTTGCTCTTCTCCTTTTTAGAATCTATCCTTCCATTAGGTTCTTTCTCTGAACTGTTGAGAAAATCAAATAGCAACTCATCATCAGGTTCTGACTTTTTTCTTCTCACAAAATGTGAGGCAGCTCTGGCTGTAGAAGCACTTTCAACTGGAGAAGGTGCCTCTGAGGATGTCCTACATGCTGTTTTAACATTTGCTGTTCCCGCCAGGATCGTGGCCTTTTGGTGTTTAATATTTTCAGCTGCTGAGGAGATGTAGGCTGCTTTGGATGATGGCTGATATTTCAGTTCTCCAGTATGCTGGCGCACTTCAGAATATTCACTGGCAGACTCTAAGTTCTTATTATCATAAACTGCACTGCTTGATGTGTCTTTTTTGCTCAGAGCGGATGCAGCTCCTTGATCAACTCTGTTGAGTAGATCCTCTGCCTTTCCAGCGAGATCAGCAAGCCAAGACATGATGAGTGTCTGTTGATGAACTCTGTACAATTAAAATTTCAAGACCATGTACTGCAAAAGACAGAAGGATTACAAATCAAATTGATGCTGATATGGCAAGATGTATGGTTTACCTAAACAACTGTTGTGTGAATCTATTAGTGTTGTCGTTATTAGTACTTTTCTTACACTCATTTGGTATTTTGCTGTTTTGATAAGTAACAGAAATAAACCAAATCAGTTTCTGAGGAAAACAGACAAAACCTAGGTCAAAAATCAGACCACTGCATCAGTTTCTGGTATCATCAGCTGCTACAGAGTATCACAAAGAGAAAGCAACTACGTTTGGCCTGCAAATTCTCAACCTGGCTCAGGGAGAAGATCTTGTCCCCCATGAACTCTACAGTTCGCTGCCTCTTCCGTGACACCAACACGGCGGACAGGTGCGTGCCTTCACCTGCACCACGGGCCTGAGACACCACAGCGGCAGCGTGTGCTCCTACCCCCGCTCCCGGGAAGGCGACGCTCAGAGTAGCCGCTGCCCCCCACCTCCAGCACTACCTGTCCGCGGCCCTCCCCAGGCCCGGCCCCACTCAGGAGCTGCGGGGGCCTCAGCACGGCCCGGCCTCACCTCCTGCAAGCGCGGGTGCCGCCCCGGCCCGAGGGGAGCCGTGAGGGGCCGCAGGCAGCGCCGGTCAGCGCGGGGCCGTGGGCAGCGCCAGCCGCCTCGACCCCATCGCTTCCGGCAGACGTGGCCGCCTTTCCGGGGGCGCCGCGCGCAGGCGCAGGGGGCGNCCTCAGGCCCCGCCCCCTGCACGCCGAGGTCCCGCCCCAGCACGCTCAGGCCCCGCCCCCTGCACACTCAGGCCCCGCCCCTCCCATCGGTCGGGGACGGGTCTTGCCGCGCGCGCCCCCTGGCGGTGCTTTCAGTAATGTCTGAGGTGAGACACTTCAGGTGCTGCGAATGTCACAGAATCACATAATTATCCATGTTGGAAAAGATCTCAAAGATCAGTGGGCCCTGCTGTTAGCCCAGCACTGCCAAGTCCACCAATAAAACCACATTGCCAAGTGCCATGTACTTCTGACTGTAACATCCTTCCCTGTCATCTGTGACTCGCTGTCTCCAACCTGCAATACTTAAACGTTTTCAAGTTTTATGGCTGTTAGCTCTCTTCTTTAAATGCTTATTCTTAGTAAGGGTAGTTGTTAAAGTGTACATAATGTACACTTAAGGTACACTTAAGGCACTATGTAAGGTTAAGTTTTGTTGTTGTTCATCCTCTCATCCCCCTTTATTTGTTTCCTCAACCTTCTATAGCAATATATGACATGCCACTTCAGATCCTTCTCTCTTGAGGACATGTTGTCCTCCTGATTATAATGCTGAATGTATGGCTGGTCACTTACATCCATGTTTCCCCAGAGCTCTAGTTGTTACCTTGTCAGATCACACCTTACAAGTATTCCCTGGTTAAATTCACTGGTAGGCTGTTATCAAGGTATCTGAATGCTGTTATCTGTCTTACAGAAGTTTAGTTACATCTTATCATGGTAATCCTCTTCCAATAGGGAACATAAAATGTTTGGAAAGATTATGAAGTGACTTGTGTAGGTCAAAGGCTTCAAAGTGTTTGCCTACATTATGAATTATACAGATATGAATTATCAATTTTCATTGGGCATCCCTAGGATTTAAGCCCAAGCAGGAGACATCAGCCCTGCTGCCTATTTAGAACATACTCATGGCACTAGCACTGCCATGAGTTAGTAGACAATCCATCCTGCCTTATTGTAGATTAAGCAACACATTGGAAATAATAGTAATAAACCAAATGAATTCACAACCTACAACTTTTACATCATGTGAATCAGCTGCACATAAGCATCATTTCAATTAATGTGAATGTATCACCTTCTCAGGCACTATGAAAAGGAGAGATCTTTAAGGATTTTATTAATTACAAGTTTACACTTGTTTTACTCGACTTGTTCAGTCTTCAAAACATGTTACAAATCCCTTCAATGGAAAAATCACGTATGATTGTGAATGTTTGAAGTATTTGATCATTGCACACCAAAGTGACATGAATAATGTTCAAAATAAACATGAAGGGCCAAAGCCAATGCCCTAGATTATCTCTGTCTTTTACAAAGGGGATAGAAACAAAGCATATTTCAATCCAGAAAATATCAATTTGCATCACTGCATCTAACAAGCCCTTCTCTGCATTAGAGTCTGAAAACGTGTTTAGGAAATACACCCACAGTAGAGATGCATAAACAGCAAGAGGAATTCAATTCACATTTTAACATGTCCCATTCCACTCTAAAGCCATTGCATAGTCCTTGTTTGACTGAATCATCTTACAGATGTAAACTAGTTTAGATAAGTAAATGGTTGGACAGAACTGCCTTTTATTCAAAATTCCATAGGCAGACTCCTAGGATAACATCTGAACTGCCCACAGCCTGAGAATTTCCAGTTCTTGCACAGAACATAATTATTTATCTTGAAGTAAATTCCATGGCAACCTCCTTTACCTCTTCATACAAAATCTTTAATAAAAACAGGGATCCTGTATTGATAAAGGGATTGGCTAAGAGTGGGGGAAAACAAATCCTTTAAATCCTGTATAGATTTTATATTGACTTGTTCAGTTATAGAATCATCCCATAAAAGAAGTCATGCTTTATGTGTAACCTGAAAAACAGTTATTCCCTCTGAAGGTTCTAATAAAATGTAGTAACTCCACTACATTTTCCTTACTATTTAGTGTCTCACATGTGGTGTGTAATCTTTGCAATTGTCTGATTTTTAGAAGACATAAAGATTACAGCAGGATCATTAAAATTTGTTCCATTTACATTTTCACAATCACTAACAGTCTCCAAAAAATAATGTGTCCATTTATAAAATTAGAAAAAAAAAATAGCAGAAAGTTTACTGGCTGAGTCCCTGAAAAAGCAGTGATATCTCTTTCTTTGGTGCTTCTTTAAGATCTGTATTTTTATTCTCATAACTGATGTTCTCAGGTTTTACAGGGTGGTGAGGAAGACAGAAGAAGGAAAGAGAACTTACTCTTTGCTTCACTGACCTATTTATAAAGTCTCTTATGTCTGCTGTATTGACAGTTACTTCTAAGAACCCTGTGACTGCCAGGTTGAGGGGTGAGAGTATTTAATTCTGTCACAGGGC
This sequence comes from Picathartes gymnocephalus, assembly GCA_013390045.1. Lineage (NCBI taxonomy): Eukaryota > Metazoa > Chordata > Aves > Passeriformes > Picathartidae > Picathartes > Picathartes gymnocephalus. The sequence goes on along the minus strand of WEKY01052732.1, from coordinate 118,884 downwards.
ATACAGCTTAATTAAGTACCACTGACAACTTTACAGGTGTCTTTTCAGTTTACAGGTGCCCTCCCCAGAGTCCAGGCCCTGATCTGATATGTGACACATCTTGCTGCATAGTTTGACAGGTTCTGGCTGCAATTCTCTGTCTGCAAGCACAAAAAGGGAGAGATTCATATCTAGCTGTAGACAAGAAATTAGACTTTCTGTACAAAACCTTTAGATCCCTAGTCAGAATCAAAGTAGAAGTAATTTTAAGGTATAATTTACAGACATTATTTTTTCCTATTATAGCTCTCATTGTAAGGAAATTTAAATAACAAAGCTAAAAATACCTGCCCCAATAACTATATCAAAGCAAGATTAACTCACTTCCTGAAAACTCATTGCAAGAAAACCTTTGGGGCTTTGGGTTTGAATTTCTTTTTTTATTAAAAAAAGAGGCAGGCTCTGCAGTCGACAAAATTATTTTTTTTAGATTACCATTTCCCACCTTGAGCTGATTCACAGGTTCTTCATTGTTCATTAAGGGAAATTTTTAGATAGAAGAGGCAAAACACATACATAATCAAGTGACTTGTACTAAGTTAATTAATCTCTTTTCTAAGTATACTGAAACAGTTTCTGTAAAAAACTGTGCTGAAAACCATAAAAATTGCAAAAATATATAGCACCAAGAAATAAAGATGGGTCATGCCATCCCAAATCAGTGTTCTTTTTCATGTGTCATGATATATTAATACACAGCTCCATATCTGGTCTAAGGTCTTTGATACATGCAGTATATTGGAAATGTGCCAAATATCAAGGATTGCAAAAAGAGGTGATGGTCACTGTGTAAGTTGCTACTTAAACTTTTATTTCATTCTCAGCATTCACTATGTGGCCTCGCGCCATCCGTCACTTCAATGCACCACTGAATGAAATGGTATGAACTTGCCCCATAAGTTCATACTATTGTCTACGACTTTGCCTGACTCTGTGTGGGCAGAGAAATGGGGTCCTGCCTGAAAAGCTACAGTGAAAGACTCTGTCCTGGCTGCTCGTGTCCCTGCATGTGCCCCGTGTAAAGGAGGGTACCTAACCTCCTCCTCCTTTAGCTGCCTGGCATGGCCTCACCCATAGTCCCCAGGGGACCCTACCTTCTAGCTGTCACATCTGCCCACAGCCTCTGAGGCAACTGCTATTACCACATTCCAGTGGGGAACTGATATATAGTGAGGAGGAACTAAAGAGGAAATCCTCCTCCGTGCCTGAGCTGAGCAGAGCAGGTTTGGTCTGGTCAAAATGCACCAACTCTGGGGATGGGTCGTGTCCAGTGCTACTGAACGTGTAAGAGAATTTTTATCACCAGCCTTCAATCCCTTCTGGGATCTGAAGGTATGTAACTTGTCCAGATGGGACTGGCCTCTCACAAACAAGGCAAAAAGTCACAACCATGAGTTGAACATAATAATGTTCTTGGTTAGAAAGACCAGTCAAAGCACAAATCCCTCTCTGAAAGTGGCCAACTGCAAGTGGAGAGGGAAGGTACAGTAACAGGACAGAAGGTATTTCTCAGCTACACTCTCCCTAGGATTTTGACTCAGGGACTTCCAAAGGTGGTATCTGCATTAAAAAGGCCTTCAAAGATTTGTTTTCTTTTAATTTCTTTAATAATTAATAGAACTGTTCAAAGCATACAAGTGCAAAAGCATCTCAGCTAGAGAATTTGTAAATAGAGGCACAGTTCTATTTGTTTTTGCTGGACCCTCCACACCCCTACACCCCATATTCCCCCTACATCCTCCCCACCCTTTTTATTTTCCTTGGTATGACTGAATGTTTTATAAACTGAAAATGATGAGAAATCAGTTCTTCCATAAACATCTAGCATGGAAGATGTTAGGGTAAAATGAGAGGAGTTTGAGGGGGACTTTCAGAAGAGCTCCACTTTAACATGAAATTATGGAAATTCTTAACTCTGCCTAGTGGCTGCAACTGTGGGCACATGAGTTGACCCAAGGTGCAGGTGTGCAGTGCAATGGACCCTGGCTAGAACGTGTAGCCGACTCATGGCTGGGATATTTGAAGTTAGACCACTCCTCATTTATGCTCTGTCTACACTGTTCTATCCTCATTTTTGTGTCAAAATGAAAGATGCAAAGTTAGGATGTGCTTGTATTCCTTCTTCCTCAGTGTAACTCAACTGTATTAACTCAACCACACACAGAGACACACACACACGCACATTCTTTCTGTCTTTCTGTTGTTACTGCTTGTATTTTCTTTTGTTACTCCTATTTCTTTATTTTCCTGTAATAAATCACAGTGACACTTTTTCTGCAATGCTCTCACTACCTTATTTCCTTCCTCTACATAAAAATGACAGAATTAGCATATTATTCTTCTAGCAGGAAACAAAGCCAGCCCTCCTAGACACTGCCAGAATTATCAAAGTTAGTCTAGTGACGTTTGAAAAATAACAACATAAGGAATACCAAGTCCAAAGAGTAAAATGCCATTTAAAGATACAGAGGGTTATTTGTATTCTGTCATATGGCTTTCTTCATGCATTTTCATTACCCTAAGGCACTCAGAATAACTCTTTGAAAGGGTAGAGGTTTATCTATAACAAGAAGATGGAATTTGATGCAAAGAATGGAAGATCAGCTCATGATGTGAGTGCTGGGTGAAAGATCTTCACTGGACCAGTTTGGCAGCTTCCTGGCTTAATTGTGAATTACATGGATTAATCCTGGGATTGCAAATGTATAGATTGCAAGCCTGACTACAAAATGGAGGGAAGCGTATTTTAACCATCAAAGGAGAAAGGAGCATTCTTCCTGAGAGTGGCAATGGGTAATGCAACTGTTTGGAATCCAAGTGCAGATATCCACACTGATACTGCAAACATACCATATATTTAGACATTAATTATGTGCAGGAAAAATGTCATCATCAAGAGGATGCATGCAGTGAGGTTTGGGAAATATGTCAGTCAGATATGAGGATTCCCACAACTGGCTGCAATGAATTAAATAGACAATAGAACTCAAGTTCAGAGAATCTTGTTCCATCTATCCTATTTATAATTGGCTTTTTTTCCTCCCACAGTTTTCAGTGGATATAGATATGAAAATGCTGATGAACTAGATTTGCAATAAATCTAGTCAGCCTACTGTTGGCCATTATCGTATTTCACAATTTTCAAAATACGTTCCCCATTGCATAGTCACACAGGTTATCTGGAAGCCGCTCTCAGTAGGTTTATAGGATTTCAACCTTTAGATTCTTCCCCTTTTCCTCCTCACTGCTTGTTTTCTCTAGTACACATTGTCATTCTCTTGAATTTTCTGATCATAGGGATATTTGAGGATATCACCTCACACCTACTTTATCCTACACCAAACTTTTGGTTTTTTCCATACAACTCACTTGACTACACTTCACTACAAAAGTGGGAAAGTGTCATCTACAGAAGAGATGCACTCAGGCTAAAAGTTATATTCATTTTTTTTCTGTAGGATGAGAATAGAAGACTAACTTGAGGGCATTTCACTTTTCTGATGAGCCTTTTCTCAGCTCTCCATGCAAGCTTGTGTTCAAGGAAGCATTCCTTCATTTGCAACTGGCATTGTTTTACATGTAGTGACCACACAGTCTTGCACTTAAACTTTCTGGAATACTTATTCAGACTTCCCCAGATACAAATATAAAACTGTTATATGCAGACAGTTCCTAGATGAGGATGCCTCTTAGCTCTGTCTTCAGCATATGTGTCTGTATATGTTCCTTTTCCTCTGCTCACAGAGTAAACCTCAGCTTCTTCCCCAGCAGAGTTCTGCCTGGAGAAACACCCTCAAAGAAATATTACATTTCCTGGGACATTGTTGTCTTTCCTCATAAAGCCCATAGGAGAAAGGAACAAGAAAAAATAACTAGCTTCTTTTGGTCTTGAAAGAAACAATGTTTTCTCTGGTGCTGTCTCAAGTCTTTCCTTCTAGTTGTCCACCTACTTTCAAGAAAAATATAGTAGGAACCCACTATACTGAACATGGTCAAATGTCAAATGTCAAATGTCAAATGTGGTTAAATCTGTCAGAAAAATTGAAGAAATTATAGACAAAGCTGTAAGGATAAGATTTTCCCTCATTCACTTTCAAAATGCATGTGTAAATATCTCCCAAGTGATATAAGTGAACTAAGGCTCTGAATGCCTCTTTTTTCCAGACTTGTTTAACCTCAGTTTATCTTCATAATGATATGCCTGACATTAACTTCCTTTCTTTCTTTCAGAATTAAGATCACTTTAAGTAAGTCTCTTCTGATTTTCCTCCCAAAATAAAGATGAACATTGCTTTTCCTTTTATCATTTGATAGCTAAGATCACCCAATCATTAATCAACTAATTTTGCTAAAATGAGAATCTTGCCTTGTTTCAAACATACAGAATAACCATGTCTGATGTTTGCCTTTACAAGGCAGCTAGTCATGTGTCAGTGCTAGACTGACAAATCCAATCTCATTTCTAGTGAAGATGTGGAAAGATCAGGTTCGGCCCATTTTTCATTTTTCTTAAATCTGTCCCACCCTTTACCTTAAATATAATCTTTTTCTTCCTAGAAATTCCTATTTTGTTTTGCTATTAGTTATCAAGTTAGTGCAGCTACAAAGAAGAAGCATTTGTTAAAATGTTTAAAATAGGCTAAGGAAGCTTAAAAAGTACATGCCCTAAATATGATCAATTCACGATTCCAGTCCATTTTTTTCCCAGCTAAAAAATGTCTTTGACTTGTTAAAAAAATTCTTGATCTATTCAGCTGCTCTTAAAGGAACATGTAGGTGCAGTCCAGAACGGCTTCCTGTACATTTTCTGAAGTATCTGTTCTGCTAGATTAAAAGCAAAATCAACTTTGCAGTACAAATTTTGTCAGCTGTTAAATTAGTGGCATGAAACCATAAATACCTGTGTTAAAACATCTCCAGAGTTGTGCCAAAAAAATGGAAAACCTCTTTTGGGGAAATCTGTGTGTTACCAGAACTACTACTGCAATGCCAGCACTACCACTCCAGCCTGGTGTTAGCAGTGTGGGATGTAGGAGTTACAATCCTCTCAGAGTGCTCTTAATAAAACAGAAATCAGGGCTAAACTACCCACCCTTACCATATGGCAGCCTTCTGGTTTGTAGAGGAAAGCTATTAAGAAAGAAACTACATTATCTGCAGTTTTGTAGTTTCATACTTGGGTCTTCTTCTTCTTTTTTTTTTT